>WSXT02125340.1:0-10842 GCA_011762715.2 Neuroterus valhalla
CTTACGGTGGTTGTTCAACCAAATTTCTATTTATATATATATATATATATATATATATATATATATATATATCTAAGCGGTACAGTGAACTTCCGGATAAGTTGACTGGGAACGTTCACATAAGTTGAGCAAACAGTCGCCTACCACAAACACTGTGAGAAAGAGAAACCACAGATAGAGAGAGAGAGAGACAAAGCTGCAGAGAGGGGGATATTGTCCTTTATGGTGGAGACTCGTGACTCCCCACGTTGATTCAACTTAACTGAATGTTTACGTTTTCGCACGGTCAACTTAAGTGGAAGTTCACTGCAATAATAAAATTGTAGCATTTTTTGTTGTCAAAACTTGACAAGAACATGTTTTGCACTGGACAACTTTGATAGGTATGTAATTTTACCAGCTTCTCTCAGCACAGTAGATGTTTTACATATTGTACTTAGAAATTCTGCTGTATCACAATGAATGTTTCGTACGAATCTCTCTCCTGCCAAGTTGCTAATAAAAGTCGTATCAAGAGTCTGATCTCGAACTATCTAAGATTTCAAGAAAACAGAAACTACATCATCAGTTCCCTCTCGCATTTAGTGCTTTCTTATAGTACCATAATGAACAATGCATTGCATCGTTGCGTAAGCATATCCTTCAATTTTGTTTGCATTAGGTAACACATGAATATCGAATTCTCTATCTTCCTTATCAGCCGAAACTTAAGACTCTTTGCAATATTTCGAAATTGCTCACCGTCTTTCAATCCCTCTACTATATTTATTAACTCTAATCTCATAGGATTCCAAAGGAGCAGCATGACTTTGTCCTAGCCTATGGTATTCGACTATCATTTTTTCACTTACTGTTACTTTGCGAGGATCAAAATGTATCAAATGAAGCCTATCAAGTGCGGTGACTCTCGATAGCGCAACGTAAATTTATCCATTGCTGAAGATGTCGTTTCCGGCTTCAATGATAACCTTTTCAAGATTTCAACTTTGGCTTTTGTGTATATTACGCCGTAACTCAAACATATCAAAAATAGCTTTCTTATGATGTACACTTTGTCCATGACTTCAAATTTGACACTTACTGGCTCTATGTCAGATGTTTTTTGTTGGTTGACAAAAGTGCAGTGATTCCGTCGTAGAAATTTCTGTCTATTGAGAGGGAGAATGCTGTGATTCTACCTATAGTAACGTTTATAAGACCTTTCGTAACGTCAGTATTCCACCGTATCATAATTTTCGTACCAATTTTCACAGTTATTGGCTTCGACAGCCCAGCTGTTCTTTAGACACTCTCTTTATCAGAATTTAATGCTTTGATTACTTTGGCTCTTCAACAAGGTTCACACTGAAACTCATCATTGGCAAAGAGTTTGGTTCCTTGAGTCGGCATTTTCTTAAGCATCGCAGGATTGAGCGTGTCGCAATAATTTTTGGTTGGCAAATAGCAAACTGTGTCAGGCGATAATGAATTCATGAACTCACACAATTAATGTAATCGGTCTGTATGTATAATTCAAGGTGCGAAATTGTATAACCCTACTTTGAAGTGACTCGATATCTGCAGTTGCCATCGTGCCGAAACGTATTCTCGACAACAATTGCCTGCATATTTCATCAACCTATTGTCGCATATCAATGGTGAGCACCTCATATATGATCACATTTCATAAGTTGAAAGCGCATAACGAGCCAAGATACTTATTAACTTATTAACTTATTAATCAGTTCGAACTTATAATGTCCGAACTTGTCATCGGACATTATAACGAAACAGGTATCTTCACGTAAGAAGGAAGTTGCAGTAAATCACCAAAGACCAGTATGTGTTTCCCCCCAAACCATCCATTTCATTCTAATGATTTCAATTAGATGGAGATTTATTAACAACAAAGTTACATTTGATATCATAGAAACTTCATCGATAATTATAAGTTCGACATTTTAGAGGTCATCGCGTAAAACTTTCATAACTGGATCTTGTAATTTTTTATAAGAGGGGGCCTTATCGTGTTCAACTGCCAATTGAAAAAGTCCATTAACTGTCAAGTCATGTATATTACCACCTTCGCCACTTACGAAAAGCTTTAATGGTTGTTCCTCAAAATCATCGTTGAAGCCTTCGATGGTATGAGGAAGATTTTCATTTACTTTGGCTCCAGCATCATGGGAATCTTCCATGGTGTCATCAACTTCTATAGGATTACAACCCAACAGATTTTCATCTTTGCATTCATCCACCGTACCATTGACCATTTTTTCTTGTACCATTTTCTTGACAGCATCCATTCCATTTTGAAGGTTGGACACTTTTTCATGATACTCCATGTCGTCGTAAATACTTTCTTGTACGGCAAAGAAAGATTCTCAATACGAATCACTCCCATTTCATCATTCAGAAATATTCCTCCATGGTTGAAATAGTAATAATAGAGCACAACAATACCTTTCAGGCTGGGTTTTCGGATTGTTTCTGTAATGATTTATGAGTTGAGGTCGATTTCTTCTTCTAAAACATTTTATTCCTATTGAGAACCATTTAACTTCAGGATTGGCTGGTGCTTGATTTATAATTCCATACCATGGTGCGAAACCGTAAAATGTCAGTGATTCATGAGCCTCTTGCCTCTGAGGATAGTAATCATCTATGAAATTTGCACAAAAAATGTCAGTCGGCTTGGGATTTAACTTCTCAATTCCATCTATCGATTTAATTTCTCGATTTCTGATTAGCTTGACATCCAACCAAAGAGTGTTAGTTCTAGAGTCAGTTCTATACAGAGGAATACTCAATAGACTAACAGCTTCTTCAGATGAACCACATCCTCTGTTATTTGGGGCCTGCATGCCGAAATTCCACAATCGACTGCAAACTGATTTTGAGGATTCGATGTTATAAAATGCATTGCCTGCACATCTTTTTTCAGATTTCGTTGTATATTTCGTTTAGTACCATTTTAAAATGGTTGATTCTCCACCAACAAATTGGATATCCATATTGCCTTCATATGTAATCAAAACAGTTTGATTATATCCGTTAATGTCGACTTTTTCTTCATTACGTGGTAGATCATACAATCGGATCTTGCCTTGCAATTCTTTTCTGCCTGTGATTGAGATGCATACGTCTTCTAATCATATTACATTGGAGAATGGTCTGGAAAATCCAAAGCGACATTCAGATTTCGTACGACCATTACTCAATTTTTTCTTCCCTAGGCAATAATAATTATGATGATGTTTTTGATAGATTATAACACGGGTATAAGCTCGACATTTCTAAGATGGGAGAATATTGTTGTAAATTGCCGTTATAGTAATTCCTTGGACATTTGTACCAAAAAAATTTCTGCTGTATATTTTTCGCGTGGGTTACTTACTGACGTTCAACTTTTGATATATGCCTGCTTTTATCTACCTCCTATTGTGATCGTTTAAAAAGTGAAAGAGACATTGCATGTCAAACTTGAATCTCATATCTTTTGATTTCCGTCTTGCCCTAATATATGCTGAATCACTGAGATAAATAAGTCTTTTTCGATATCGGCCATTAACTCCATTAGGACACAAGTATGGAAAGCATAACAGATCTATGATGTCACAACGATTGTCAAGAGGTGCATCTTGCACTTCTCATTGTTGATACAAAGTAGTTGAACTGACGTTCACTCGGTTTCCATAAATAGGATAAATAGTAATTTATCTCTCTTTTTGATTAGTTCTCTACATTCACATCTTGCATCATTCCTTCGACACCATATCCAATGTCCGCTGAATCCGCTTCATCATCAAACAACGTGCTTGGATTTTTCGGGAGCTTAATACCTTCATACAATGGATTGATATCTGTTAGAAGTACCAAAGCATCATATAAATCTGTGACATTCATCAGGTTTTCGAATTTTTTTTTTGCTTTTGTCAGAATACTGTGGTCCATAATGTACATATAATTCGTGATTCACATTCAATATGTTTGTAGGTTTGAATATTTTTTTCATAGTCTCTTGTATAAGTGAAGGTCGATGAGAAGTCCTTCCCTTTACTTTTCAGATTTCAGTGTCTGTGTGGTACTTTTTTGTTGAAACCGTGTCCATCTGTCAAACGATTCGGGATAATTTTGCTCGTTGAATGAAAATTCTGCCGTTATCGTTTAATTGCAATATTTCTGGAGGAATGGGAACAACTTCAAAATTATTTTGCATAAATATTTGAGGCGTCTTATTTTTACGGAAATAATTCAAGACCTTGAAACTGTTTTTCTGCCCGACCCCTTCACCGGCGCCTTTTGTTCGATTCCTCTCGACCGCTTGCGTGAAGCAGGTGTATTGTTTCTGTGGCATCTCACTTGATTGACGTTCCGTTCTCTTATTTCTGTTTTTGCGTGGTCTGTATCCGCTACATTGCTGTCGGTATGTCTGTACTTATTCTCGAACTCTTGTGAAGTGAAGTGACTTTCCCGACTCGATCGTCATTTGGTGTTGTGGGAAGTGAAGAGTCGTATGACGTATTACCTCCAGTCGTGTCCGGATTTATGGTTCTGGAGGAACAATTGTGATCGTAGCTTCAGGAGGTTACGTCTGTGCTTATGTATCAAAACACTCAAAACTATTTTGTGCTCCCCGGATCGTGTGTGCGCGCAGGATCGCGGCTTCTAGCTCGGGTTGAAGCCTATCGAAGTATCCTTTAATTCTCCATAGATTTTTATCACCACTTTATGATTAATTGACTCTAGAGGAACATTCTGTCTATCCCTCGCTGTCCCACGCCAGTCTGCTATCACTTCATCAACATTTTGGTCCTTTGAGCCGAATGGTGTGTCAGCGTGGGAACACGGACCTGAGTCATGACGACCCTTCCTCTAAGGCATTCAAGATAAGACTTTTGTGAGTCTCCGCAACATTGCGGAGGCCTCGAGACGGGCTTTCAGGCATGACAAATATGTATACTAACTTTGAATATTCCGCAACATTGCAAAGGCTTCGATACAGGCTTTGTGGCATGACAGATATAAATACTTTGGTTTCTCCGCAACGTTGAGAAGGCCTTGAGACAGGCTCTTAGGCATGACAGACTTACGTATTGACTCTGTGATTTTCCGCAACATTGCGAAGGCTTCTAGACAGGATCTCAGGCATGATAAGTACACTTACTTTGAGTTCTCCGCAACATTTCGAAGGCCCTGAGAAATGTCCTCAGGCATGACAGACTTACTTGTTGCCTTTTTATTATCCGCAACATTGCGGAGGCTTCAAGACAGGCTCTCGGGCATGACGGAGATACTTACTTTGGATACTCCGCAGTATTGCGAAGGCTTCGTCGAGACAGGCTCTCAGGCATGACAGACTTACTTATTGCCTTGTTATTACCCGCAACATTGCAGAGGCTCCTAGACAGGCTCTCAGGCATGACGGAGATACCTCGAGACAGGCTCTCTGGTGTGACAAGTATGCTGACTTTGGATTCTCCTAAACATTTCAAAGGCTTCGAGACAAGCTTTTAGGCATGACATTCTCACGTACTGACTTTTTGATTCTCCGCAACATTGCGAAGGCTTCAAGGCCAGGCTCTTAGGCATTAGGAACTTACCCATCCACTGATAAATTGTTTTAAGCGTTACAAGTGTCTCGAGACAGACTTATAGGCATGATAGCCCCACTGACTGCCATGGAATTATTCGCAGCATCGTGGATGTCTCAAAACGGGTTGTCAGGCACGAAAAACTTTCTTATTGACTGAACGGTTCTTTTCAGAATGGCAGAAATGTCAAAGAAGGCTCTAAGGCTTAGCAGATATGCTGATTGTTGATTGTTCGCAGCATTGCGAACGGTTTGGGACGTGCTCTCAGTTATGAAAACTGTACATGCGGATTTCACATAATTGCAGACGTCTAGAAACACTAACTGTGACTGACAAAAAAGATGATTCAACATAACATAGTTTAATTCTTAAATCTTCTTAAAGAATATGATTGACTTACGCCATCTTAGTACAATTCTCGATATGATCTATGAATTTTGAACGCCGGTGCTTAAATTTACAACTCATGTACGCCGATGTGTAAGCAGTTCCTCCGGTACCTTGTTATTCATGGATGAGCATTACTTGATAGCGCTCAACATGTCAGATATGTCTATTTACAGGGAGAGCATCAAGCTGATAATTCGCAGATAGTGGCATTAGAAATTGAAAGGTCTGGTCAAATTGCAGCCTTGCGCATCAAGAGCAGAGTTTAGACCGGATTGTGACTAGTTACACTTTTATCATTTTGCAGATAGAATTTATTTCTGTGTGACGGGGTATTTCCTGGAGGACAAAGGTGCGTCCGTAAGCCACGTCTATGGCGGGCGGAGACAACTATTGTTTATCATTTCGTCTTGTTTCGGATTCCTTATTCAAACATTCGCCTGACTCCAAATTATTTTGTTCATAGAAGGATTTTCTTGATTATGCTCTTAATAGTTCTTACTTGTGAATATATGGTGCTAGAAGCAGGATAGGCAAAAAAATGTAAGCACAATTTTTCGGCTCAACGTGACACATGCATAAATGACACAAACCTTTGGACATATAATGTTTACAACACAATCGTTCCGGCATGACGAACGTATGTACATTTCTTATGTTGTATGCGGATCAGGAACTTAGAAATCTTTTACATCGCAATAACACAGATGCGTCATCAAGTCGCCTTTTTCTATCGTATTCCCAATATTTTTGTCTTTATTATCATAGTCGACAGAAAATACATAAGTTACAAGGCCAAAATCATCAAAAATGTATTTGTCAATGTCTGTCTCTTGTGTATCAGTTTTTGTACTGCATTGTGATACTTGAAATAGGACATTTTAGGACGGAAGTTAATCGTATGTCGCTTTATAGTAGTATGCTTCTGAGGAAGGTAAATGTTTGGAGGTATAAATACTTATAGCCTCTGATCGGCTATTTAGAGATACGTTATCAAGCTCTTCATACCTATCAATAGATTTAGCGGAATTCTTGATGACTCGTTTCGCAGAAAAACGCATTGCTGTCGCTGATTTCAATTTCCGTAAACGATTTGGATCATTATCATCTCTGGAGGACAAGCAACTGGCAATATTT
The DNA here is from genome assembly GCA_011762715.2 of Neuroterus valhalla. Lineage (NCBI taxonomy): Eukaryota > Metazoa > Arthropoda > Insecta > Hymenoptera > Cynipidae > Neuroterus > Neuroterus valhalla. The sequence continues at coordinate 7,098 of WSXT02125340.1, forward strand.
ATTAGATGTCGTTTTTGTAGTGCTAATCTAGTATGCAACGTAGATGATCGTCCGTAGTTAAAAGCGGATCTTTGAATTTTGTCCTTCAAAATAATTCAAGCGTTACGTAAAAGAAAATAACGTACTTTTATTGGTATTATTTCTTACAAAATCACATTCAGAATGTAATCAGTTTTCCAGAATCGACGAACTATTTTTGTGCGACAAACAAAATAGAAGAATGGAAGCTTTTTTTCTATCATGATGCTTTTGGCGTTCCTGCAAAATGAAAGCTTCATTTTCATCGTAAAACTGTTGGTGTTTCTGCGAAACGGAAACTTTATTTTCAACGCCATACTTTTGGCATTTCTGCGGAATGAAAGCTCTAGCTTAATCGCAATACTTTTATCATTTCTGCGAGATGATTTCTGGAACATGGCAACTTTATTTTTGACGTAATACTGTTCAATTTTTCTTGATTCATAATGTGTCCCCTAAGTATTCCCATAACTTCCGTTCCTTCACATACAAAGATTTTCGAAAATGTTCTTTTTTTTTCTCTTAGCCGACCTTACTCCCTAGTATATACATATATACATATAAAATTCTTATCATAACGGAACGTGACGTGGCGTGGCGGGGTGACTGAAAGACGACGTGCGAGCGGGTGGACGACGAGTGAACGAGTGTTTGAGTATTTTCCGCATACGAGCAACAGAGAGAAAGAGTGCAGCCTCATCTTATTCTACTTAATTCTACTTATACTTATTCTTCACCCTTGACCTTTTCCTTCACACAATCATTCTTTCATTGTATCTCATTCGCTCCTCTAGCTTCCTCCAATTCCCTCATCCACTCCTCCCCCTGTCCTTCCTTCCCCAGAATCCGTCCCGCGTTCTCTTGCCAGCTTCCTTTATCTTGCATTCCTCTCATGCATCCTTCGCATACATGTTCCCATGTTTCTTCTTTCTATTTACATATTCTGCACTTTATTTTTTCCTTTTCTTCGGAATACATCCTATCCCTGACCTTATTCCCCAATCTGAATCTTGCTATTCTTGTCCATCTCTTTTCCCTCCACCCCTTTCCAAATAATTTGGTAGTCCTTCCATTTATATCACCTTATACCATTCATTGTATTTTGATTCCATAATCCTTCTCCATCTTTCTAGTAATTGACCTTCCTTACCTCTCTCTTCTGATTCTCCAATGTTTACTCGAATTTCCTCTCGTATATGTCTATCTGTAAGAAACTCCCTTCTTTCTTCTTCCCATACCGTTAACTCAATCCCCCTCCATCTCCTTTCTTCTACTCCTTTTAGACATTCTTTCGCTAACTCCCCTCCCTTTACCCCCTCAGCTTTTCTTCGAATTTCAATGCCCTCTTCCCTGCTCTGATACTTGATTTACCCCTTTGCGTTTCCTGTCTCACCATATATCCAGGTGTACTCTAATCTACTCCTAGAGTCGATCTCACCTACCGTTCCTGTAACCTTTCCTTCTCTTCCCTTTTCTTCCATCCCCATATTCCTGTTCCATATCCTAAAACTGTCCACACCAGGGTATCAAACAACAACATTCTCCTTTTCCAATCTTTCCTGAATCTTCTTTTTCCTATCTCCCATACCTGCTTCATACCCCTGCAGCTCTTTTTATTCTTTCTCTTATATTCGCCTTATGATCTCCGTTTGCTTGCAAGGTGTATTCCAAGTATTCAAACTCTTTTACTTCTTCTATATTCACTCCCTTTCATCTCCCAGTCCATACTTCTCTGGACTGCTGGCGGCTAGAGAAACTCGAGCTGAGTGGGTGCAGAGAGCGAACGAGAAAAGCTTCTAGAGAGATCGATGTCACTTTCCAGCCGCATGCGCACTACAATATTTGTTTGTGTTAGAGCGCTACGGTAATTCAATCGCTGTGATTCTTGAATCTTATCTCTGACTGAGTGGTAAGGGTAAGTAGAGAAAAAAGATTTTCAAACTTAGGCTCGACGAATTTCTTATACATTTAATGCATAAATATAAATTTGAACAACCAATAGTTGCCACTTATACAAAAATGGAACAATGATGCCTTGTGCGAACTAGCCACAGCGTTTCTAGTCGTGTTGAGGTGAATTTCATTCAATTCCGACTTTTTGACAGTTTTAGGAAGATTCAGATATCTCGATGCAGCCAAACTAATAGATTCCATCACGAAAAAAGAGAAGAGCAGAGTGAACGTTAAATTTAATAAAATAATGCCTTTTTCAAGTAACACAGTGAGAAGAAAAGGGACTCAGAAAAGAAAACATATGTAAAAGGCAAGGAGACTAACATCAAAATGGATCCCGAATTGTTGAAGACGAAAAGATTACCACTGAAACAATATCCAAAACGAGGGAGGAAGGGACACTATTATCACTACTAACATTTTTTATTTTATTCTTAAATATCGTTTTCCATCAATACAATCGTTTTGAAAATTTTATTTAGAAGATAACCTAATTGTTCTTCCCCAATCAATCTTCATTCAAGCCATGGAGTTGATCCCAAGTCCTAGTAATAGATCTATCCCTGCATTAATCCCAGCGGTGTTAGTAACACTCCCAATACATGTGATACGTGCTCCTCTGCTAGAACATCACGCGTAGCAGCCTTTTTTTAATGCCGTCACTCATTCTCTAGGCCTATGCAGGATTTTTCGGGGACGTCGGCTTTCAGAAAAATTAACGAAAAGTTTAATCTATGAAAGAACAGAGTCCATGAGAACCTTTTTCCAAAGGAAACATGTACTTCATCTACGCCATCTACCCTAAGCCACCAAGGAATAGACAGTTATTCTGCTCGTCGAAAAAATAAAGCCCTCTTTCAAAAAGTTTATAAGCGCGGCAACCTAAGACTCGTTCAAAATCCTGATCAAACACGCCTTCCAGGCAGATGCTGACTAGGCTAAAGTTACTACGGAAAGGAAGGCCCATGACATATACAGAATGAAATCACAAACTCTCGTCAAAAAAAGATACCAAACTTTTTCAAATCCATTAGCTCCGCCGCACAGTAGGCTGAATCGTCAGAAAGGTGTGCAATAAACGAAATAAAATTTTTATCATTTTTTTCTGACACTTGTTATACACGTATAGGTGAAGTATACGTGGAGTGCAATTGTAAGGGGATAAGTGCTAGAGTGTTTGCATGTGCGCGCTGAAGCATCCAGTATATGCTCGCACGAGTCATGAGCACAATATACGTGGCGCGTTCTATTATCATATTAGAGAAAGAAGTGGATTACTTTTGTCGTGAGTATATGTTTCCAAATTCCTGCGATGGACAGTGATCCTGAAGGTATGTAGACTTTTTCAAGCACAAATTTTACATTCGTCTAGACATCTTACATCATGTATTTTTTATATAACTGAGGCTCTTTAATCGATTCTAAAAATAAATTGATTTGTGATTTAATAAGCCTAAATTTATTCCCATGACTTTAATAATAAGAATTTCGGTAAATATTTTTCTTACAGTACTTAGTAGGCTAATCGCTCTATAATTATTGCAGTTGCCTGGACCACCACAAACAAATATCCGCCACTGAACTTAAGCGTTTCAGAGAAAATACCATCCACATTGGCAGCCTTACCATTCTTTAGTTTCTTAATTACGGAAATGATGTTGTCGATAACGATTTTTATATATATAAATTAAAATTTTGTTGAACAACCACCGCAAGGCCCACCTGGGAGCAACTGTCATTCAAAGAATGGCACCAGCTCCCAGTCGAACCGCGG
>WSXT02125362.1:0-10841 GCA_011762715.2 Neuroterus valhalla
GAAATTCATGGAAGAAGGGGGAAGTAGGCTGGTGAGGGAGTGTTGGTGGGAGAAGGAGAACAGGAGAGGGGAGGGAAAGATGGAGGATGAGAGGGAAAGATATTTTCGAAGAAATGGTTTGCATGAGGATGAAGTGAGAAGAAGTCACGAGGAGGGAAGAAAGGTGCATGAGATGGTTAAGAGCAACGGCATGGAGAGAGACAAGGCAGAGGGGGAGGAGAGGATAAGAGAGTCAAGGTATAATCAGAAATGTGGGTGGGGGTTATGACAATGGAGAGAGCGCAGTATTTGTGTGAGAAAGGAGAGAAAGGAAGCCAGGAAATAACAGCGGGAATAAGATGTGGAAGCATAGAGGGCGCTAACAGGTTCTGGCTTCCGCAGGAGAAGAGCATGTGCAAGTTGTGTGGAAAGGGGTATGCAAAGGTGGAGATTGGTAGGAACCGCGGAGGCAGAGTTTGGCAATGCGAGGCTGGCGAAACGTAGGGAAATTCGTGCGAGGCGAAGCGAGGAAGGCATAGCGAGCGAGCAGTCAAAGTAATAAGGTATGGATAGATCATAATGTATAAAGGATGGACGGATGGTAGATTTAAGAATTTTATGTAAAAAAAAAAAATTTGGAAAACGTGGTCGTTTAAGCAAGTCAATTTTCCCAGGCCAACAGGCTGAAGAATAAACGTTTATCTATATTAATTATTCTAATCTTTTGCTTCCTATGTAAATTCCTCTTTTTTAATTCTTGCAGCGATTCTTCTTCTTTATCTATAATGTATCCCCTAAAGGTTTACATAACTTCCGTTCCTTTACAAACAACAAATTTTCTTCTTTTCTCTTAGCCTAACTTTTTTCTAATACATACATATATACACATAAAATTCTTATTTCTACGCATAATGCAATGAGATGGGGTGTCCAAAGTACGACGAGCGAGCGAGCGGGTGATCGAGAGAACTACGGGTGATCGATTGCTTGAGCATTTTTATTGATTATCTATTTGAGCATACGAGCGAGAATGAAAGAGCGCAGCCTAACCTTATTCTACTTAAATCCACTTATTGTTACTGTACAATTTTATCTACCTTATTTCTGTGTGACTTCCGTTCCCTTTTCTTTCACTTCTCTTCAAACTCTACCTTTTTCTTTGCACAATCACTCTTTCATTCTATCTCATTCTATCCCAATACCTTCCTTCTCTGACCTTGTTCCCCAATCTAAATCTTGTTATTCTTGTCCATCTCTTATCTCCTCACCCCTTCTCCAAATACTTTGGTAGTCCTTCCTTTTTATTGCCTTATACTATTTATTGTCTTTTGACTCCTTAATCCTTCCCCATCTTTCTATTAATTGACTTTGCTTATCCCTTTCTTTTACTTCTTCAAGGTTACTCCAATTCCCTTTCCTATATTTCTATCCCTAAGGAACTTCCTTCTTTCCTCTTCCCATTTCGTTAAATAAATCCCCTTCCCCTTCTTTCTCCCACCTCCTTGAGACATTCTTTAGCTAACTCCCCTCCTCTTCCCTCCCTTAGCCTTTCTCCAAATTTCCATGCTCTTTTCCCTCCTCTGATACTTAATTTATCCCTTTGCGTTTCCTCTCTCACCATATATCCCACCACTACTCCTTCTTTCCATATCTCTGGTCACCCCTTTCCTCTCCATACCCTATTGCACATTATCCATGCCCATCCCTTCAGCTCATTCCCACCATATTTCCATGCTTTGTCAGGAATTTCATCCAGACTTGGAGCTTTCCCTTCTTTTATTATCCCTAAAACATTGATTATTTCTTCTCTTGTTATGCCCTTCTTTTCTCTTCTTTATTCATCTCCACTACTTTTTCCCTTCCTCCATCTTCATAGTTCCTTCCTCACTGCCTTCTTTTCCTCTCTGCATTATTCATACCCTCCATTATCGTTCCCTCCTCCACTTACTTTTTTTTGCTTCTTCCCTCTAACACTTTTCTTTATTTCTCCTATCATTATTTCCATCTCTTTATTTACATTCCCTTCTCCCATTTTTACATCCTTCAGCTTCTCTTGAAATTGCTCTTTCCCTTATATTGGCCGATTCCCTCTTTCTGTTCTTTCTACCTTAACTTTGTTTTTTACCATATCCTTAGTTCTCTTATCACCATCCATCGCCAGTAATAATATGAAGTAATCAGAATTTATATATTCTCCTACCTCTTCATCATCCCCCTCTATATTTTTGTTTATGATAAATTATCCCATTTCTTCTAAGCATTTTATCCATTCCTTCCCTTACCCATTAAGTATCTCGTCTTGAGATTTTCTTCCTCGCTCTTCTCCCCATTTCCTTCCTCCTCTATCTCCTTTCTCTTGCATATCTCCGTTCATATGCACTTCCTCTATCTTCCATCTCTCTCAATTAAACTTGATCTCTTCTACAAATAATCCTTCAATTTCTTCCTTCACCATTCTCCTTTTCTTCTCTACCATATACTTCTTCCTTAAACCCATCACCATTCCTCCCATCGCTTTGCCTTTCCTTTTTTTCCTCTTTGATATTTGAACCCGCCAACTGTAACCTTTCGGCAACCTTCCCCTTACTCTTTCCCATTTTTCTCATCTAGCCACATTTCAATCATCACTAAGACCTCTAACTGTTCCAAATTTCTCATACGTTTCTCATGCTACATTCCAGTACCATATTTTCCATTCACCCCTTCCTTCCTCACCTTTTTCTTTTTACTCTCCACCATTTCTTATTCCCCCCTCTTCCCTTCCCTTCTCTTCCAGTCCCACGACCTCGCACTTTCTACCAACCTTCCTGTCTCTTAATTCCAATCCCACCATATATCTTGTATTTCTATTTTTCCATACTTACCCCACGTTTCCTTTCCGTTCTTTCTCTCCTCCTCCGCTATTTTCCTTAACTTGTACTGCATATTCCGTTGTTCTCGTATCCAATCATCTTCTATTCTCTGTTCAATAACATATAACTGCCTTTTCTTCAACATTACCTTCCTCTTATCTTCCCTATTCTTCAATTTTACCAACGTCATTGTGTCCCTCCTTCCATCATCCCTCCCTATACTCCTCACCTCTCCTACCAGCACCTTCGCATTTATCCTGTTTAGCACTTCTTGTAAACCTTCCTTCAAATCTCTCCCATCCAATCTTATACCCTTTATCACTATATTGTTCCTTCTTACTTCTCTCACTCTTTTCCATTCCCCTTCCTATTATTTTTAACCTTTCCTTATTCCTATCCTCTTTCTGCATCTCCCCCCCCCCCCCTCTTCAAATTTCCGGAACGTGTTCTGCATTCTTTCCATTCTCTTTTCTAGCTCTTCCACTCTTTTTTTTTGCTCCTCCTGCTTCTCCAGTTGCTGCTCTAGTATCTGCATCCTTTCCTCCAATTTTATCCTAACTTTCTCCCATGCCTCCATTTATCTCATAAGCTCTGCCATTTTCCGTCTTATTTCTTGTTTTATTTCTTCCCCGCGTTTATCCTGTCTCTTTTCCTGCATTTCAATTACTTCTACTATCATCTTGCGAATCTCTTTTAAATTCTGATGTTTTGCCGCCCCCTAGCCTCATCTCTGCTATCTTCCATTCCATCACTACTAGCATTTTGTTTCCATGGTGGTGTTATAATTATTTTCCAGGTTTTTAGATTTGTTCCTACTTCTTCTATTTCCTCACTGCTCCTTTCCCTCCTTTCCCGTTTAATAAAGCTTTAGAAAGTACCCAAAGTTTTTGCTCTTAATTCCTCCCCTTCCAAAATTTTTTGATATTTACCTATGGCCTTCCTTTCTTCTTTCTTCCCTCTTGGCGTTTCGAAAACCTCACTTTCTGAGTCACCCATCAATCGCTTTTAAAACTCCCCGCCTTTGACCTCACTGTCTCTAGCGCCCGAACCCCGTACCTATTGTGTTTCTTCTATACCGACTATACCCGACGGGGACTTAGCCTTCCGACGTGACGTCATACCAAACTAATTTCAATATTCATGCACATGCAAATCCGTATCAATCTTCCAAAAAATCCCCACCTCAACTCTCTCCTTTCTCACACCCTTCACACACTCACTTGCAAACCCCCTCAACACACTTTTGACAACCCACTCACCTCAATTTCGACCAATATCCATAAAGACCTCGCCCCAAACTTTACTGTGTCTCTGACAATTTACGCCGGAAACGGAAGACCTATTTCTTGCAACGATTTATCGAATAGAATTTGAATCACTTTCGTGCTGCTCCAACACCACGAGGCAGGCGTTATGTTGAAATAGAGTGAGCGCCGCTCTATATGCATATAAGTGTAAGTATGGTAAACAACTGACGTGTAAAGTTCGAATCAAGTGTAATTTGGGGTTATTCGAAAAAATCCTAGGTTTGTTTACTATCAAATCAATATTGACTGTTTTACATTCATTCAAAAAAACTATTAAAACCAATTTGTTTCTCATAAGCTGGAATCTTGTTTTCATTTACAGAAATTTGCAATTATATTTGCAATTAACATAATAAACAATTGTACTCTATACTTTGAACATGATTTACGCTCAGGTTTTTTCTGTAGAATTTGTTGCAATAATCAAATTATATTTCCCTGTCAATTTTACAAATAGAAGGTAAAATTGAATTATTTCATGATAAACTAGTATTTGAAATCTTCTGGAATCGCAAGAGACTTTCTGAAATCTTTGCTCTAACTTTGAAAATATTGAATCCAGTTTTTATTCAGTTTTTTCACTAGTTATGACAGCTAACAATCAAACATAGCTATAATTTAAAATAAATTTGCGAGAAGATGAGCTAGAAAATAATTGGAACCGTAGATTTTCCTGTGTGGTGCAAGATTTTATCATATCCATACAATTTACATCGATGGACATTGAATTATTTAGGAAAAGCAGAAGAAAGAAAAGCACTCTGGAAGAGCTTCGGCGCGCCACGGAGAGTCGTGAGCCCGGTACCTCTAGAGTTCTTTAAGTTCTCCAAGTATTAAGTAGCTGTTGCTCTTGGTGGTTCGGAACCCACCGTAAACTGTAGGTCCCCCTCACCCCTGAATTAATAGTGAGGTGTGCAAAGGAATAGAGATAAGGTTATGCCGAGACTCTCAAAACCCGTAACAGGGAGAGAGTATAAACAAATATTCCAATATTTCGAAGAACTCTGCATTATTAAATATTAACGCCTGTGTTCATGAATCGCTTTAATTAAATATTTAAATTTCTGCACGGCCCTTTGAATGCTGTACGATATTTTTTCCGGATCAACCAGTATTAAAAAAAGACGCGTTCGGGATTCGCTGACTGACGACTCCCCACACGTACGTGCTGCTACACACTGACACGTGTGTTGTAACCACTTCGCAAGTGTCATACTTATTATTTTATTAATTGACTATCCTGAGAAAGTACCCATCTCAATTTTGAGATTTATAATAAACTCGGAAGTAATTAAAAGTATTCCATTCCATTTCTTTCATGATAATAATAATGTCAAAATTTGGGAAAAGAGCTGCACGGACTTTCTTTACTCAGAATATAAGCATATTATGTCAGAGTGATATTCTAAAACAACAGTTCTAGTAATATCTTATTTTCAAGGTTAAAGTTTGTTGACGCTCACTGTACCAAGATCACGATATCCTCCACATGTAATATGAAATGGTGATGCAAATTTATCATCACTTCTTACGTGTGTGACCGAAACCTTGTTTGCAAGATGTATGTGTCGAGCTCACAATATTGATGGTACGTATGTAGGAGGAAGGTACTAACGGGAAGACAAAACAGTTTGAACTTGTATGAAAGTTTTTTCTAAGATATAATCTTTTGTTGAGTCGCAGAACCTTCATTTATTATATTTTTGGCTATTTCAAATCATTCCTAAATTCTTCGTCGTTGTAAACTCATATTTCTTTTCTAATCTCTTCTTCTCAAGTTCCGGCACGTTTTGACATTTTATTTTATTTTTTGTACGCCTTTGTAAATTTATAATCCTTCGTCTCTATTCACTTACCAATTTTGAGAATAGCCTTGCAAGGGCAATTGAGCTTTAGCCTTCAAAATCTTCGAAATTCCTGCAATAAAATTGTATAGCCTGTTTCCTCTACCAACGAATTTAGTTTTAAAAAGTTTATTATGTATTTGCAGATGTTTAGAAAGTACCTAGATTTTGGAAGGACCCATTACAAGGGCCTCACCCCTATCTCCCACTTCTCGATTTCCGTGATTCTCATTTCCACGCCTTCGCCTCCTATCTCACGTTTCCTCGACCAATAGAAATCCTCTACGTCATCAATCCTTCCAATTTACCGAATTTTCCATTTTTCGCAACCTTCCTCTTGCTTCATCGCCCTCAGTCGTGAATTGCATTTTGTCGCTCGTATCGAATTGATCTCCTCTAAAACTTCACTTGTCCGTCACTTAGTAGCAACTTTTATGAATTCATACAGTCCACCATATATTTGCTTGTTTGTATACTTGTACATTTTATATCTACAATATATGTATTATTCATACAAGTTCTCTTTCTTGTTTTTCTTACCAAACCTTTCGCGAATAGAGAAACTAAAGGTTTTAACGCCGAGAATGCCCCTTTGGCCACACCACTCTATCTGCAATGAAAACTCCAGTATTTCGAGGTATAAAAAATTGACAGATACATATTTTTGAAGCTTAAGATCCCTTATCTACGATAGTGGTCATTAAAATTTGAAAAAATGTTGGTAGCTTTAATTAGTAGACGTCATTGGTAGATGTATGTTTGCGAAGACATTCATGAATTTTTTTCTCAAAAAGTATGATTTTTTCGAGAAAGTGCAATAGGTGAAAAAGTTCTTAGAACCACTCGAAGAATACGTGAGAATTTTTCCAGAAAGTTTTGAATTATTTTTTTGATTTTGCAATTTGTCAATTTTTGAAAAATTTGAAAATTGTTCCGAAAATTCTAAAAAAATTCAGGTCCATTCTTTGTTTGATTCTAACAATTTTTTGTTCATGAAAATTTTTGCTATAAGCTCATGGTTCTCAAGGAAAAATTCCTCAAAAGTCATCATTCTTGATCATATAATTTTCGATGTATTCGCTCTCCGATGAGTGTGTGAGCCTGCATTGCTCGTCTCCGCACGTAGGTAGCTGGTGGAAACTCAAATTTCACAACATTCATCGCAAGAATTTCCATTCATCAACCTTATTCGAAACTTGTAGACGGTCGTCTCCAGAAAATGTTTATATCAACATTCGTGGAGGCGATACGCTGTGCGAGCGATTGGTGACCCGACGAGTGACGAGGGCCATGTGCTTCGGCACGAAGCGACGACACAACGATATTCCTCTTCACATTTAATATTATTATCAAGTGTCATCTATCAAAACCGCTATATCAACGTAAAAAAATACAACTCCTTGCTAGTTGCGGGCTTTGTAACTCCAATGAAAAAAATCCAATTTCAGTCAAACATTCCGCAGTTACAAAGCCCGCACTTTCTCGAAAAGATCATACTTTTTGAGAAAAAAATTCATGAATGTCGTCGCAAAAGTTTTGTCATTAACGAGCCTGTTCAAGCACACTAAGATAAAAATTGAAAAAATCGTTTTTTTTTTGTTTAAGCAATATTTTTCAATAAATAACAACATTTTTCCAAATTTTCTTTACCACTATCAAAAAGAAGAGATCTTAAGCTTCGAAAATATGTGTCTCTAAATCTTTTATACCTTGAATTGCATGAGTTTTATTTACAGAAAGGGTGGTGTACCCAAAGGGGCATTCTCGGCGTTAAAGGGTTGAGATAATTTTCTTCGAAACATCAATATGTAGATAACTGGAAAGGAAAAATAACTTTGCGGTTAAAGGCACTGACATTTAAGTCCGTGTATATCTTCATATACAAGTACAGAAGCGGAAAACTTTTTAACTAACTCGTCTTTCGCAATTATTGGAAAGTAAAATAAAGTTTGACTGCGATCTGTAAAGGAAGCTATTTTTCAGGAAAAATTTGTATGCAAGAAGGATGCAAGTATAATTCTTCTAAAACACTCCACTGAAATATAGTCGTAGATATATTTCTATTATCAGTCTTCCTGGGTGGTGAGTTGGTCGTGTGGGCTAAGGGATGAGCTTTGGACCTTTGAAAAGGTTTGTGTAAAGGAGAGGTCAGTACATATAGAGGAAAGGTGTTATGTAAAAACTCTCAAACCCGTAAGAGGGAGAGAGTATAAACAAATATTCTAGATTCCAGATTCCTATTATCAGACTTCCTGTGCACGGATATATTGTGTACTCTACGGTGGTTCAGAATTATACCAGTTACATTTTTTTTCCACGAGAGGACGTTCCCCCGCTCCAATTTCACATCCAAATCTTCCGTAAAGCTCCCAAAAAATACCCTCAAAGTTTCAGCTGAATCAGTTACTATTAAGACTTGTCACAAAGGCCCTGAAAATCCGATAAGGTTATAATGAAAAAATTTTGGTTTTCGGATGGATGAGATTCAAAGTTTCAAGAATTAAACTAATTTTTGATTGCCCTAATAATTGATATTAATTTGTTGAAATGATTTTTCTACCTGCTTAATTATTAGAAGGTACTTTCTTTCATTCAATTTTTATTTGCTTACATGATTCTTTTTGTTCACACAATTTTGTGCAAAAATAAATATTTTCAATTAATCCTCTTTGTAATTTCCGCAAGAATTTGTCATTGTTGGAAGCAACATTTTTTTATTGAACCCATTAACTAATTGATGAAACAAAGGATGTGAGAAAACAGTATGCAACATTGCCTTGAATTATGTGAGGATAGAACAAGTTGATATTTTCGCCTTTCTTGGAAGTTAATCGATTGCTGGCGGAGGAATCGATGCAGAGATCACCAAACGTATAAATGAGGGGAGAAAGATTATCGAAAGTGAACAAGCTATAAAAACAAGTAGGCATGCAAGAAATGAGGCTCATATTGTGATTTATAATTCGGTGCTTGCATACACAGTGCTGTATAACATCGAGAGCTGGACATATCAAGTACGAATAGGAGTAGAGTTAACGCGATTGGCATGCTATTCCTGCAAAATATGTACCGGAAAACGCTGATTGAAAAGTAACTTATGAGTGGGTTTTAAAAGAATTAAGTGTGGAAGAAATATTGTTCTACAAGGGTGAGCGAAATTTGCAGATGGTCAGAAGGGCCTGATTAAACTATAGAGTAGAAGGCTCTAGGCTGTTGGAGCAGCTTTCAGGACAAGGATGAATTTAAAATTCATATAAGATAACATTTATTGTATAAATGCCAATTGTTAGCAAAAGAATGCTTGAATACTCAAAGGGAAATGGTTCAAATTATCGGAATGAAATTTAATATTGAAGAGAGCAGAGAGACAAGAGTATTGTACCCTAAACCTGGTAGGTTTGCTGAGATATACAAGGAAGAGAGCCCGTATTTGGAAGACACGTATATATTTGAACTGAGCACAACTGGAACATTCATACTCCATAAAGTGTCAAATGCTTACTCCATTCCTGGAGTGCACTCAACTACTCCAAGAAAAGAGTTAAAAATCACTCTTTAAAGAATGGCTGTGTTTTAATTCTCATGAAGAGTATATTTTAACTCCATTGGAGTTCAATTTAACTCCAGAAAATTTAGAGAGAAATTCCTCCTAGTCCAAGATTAGGGGTTGAAGCTTCTCAAAGAACTACTGACGTCATCAATAAGGTTCGAACTTCCAATTCAGAAACCTTCCTCTACAAGATGACTAGGGAAAGTTGGGGTGTCAGAATTCAAAATAAATGAGCAGAAGGTATCGCGTTATTCTTCTTCTGAAGGTTTGTACTGAGTTACAATGGAATCACACCCGAGAGCACAAATTGTGCGTTCTGTAGTACTTAGCAAATATCAGTGGTGCAAGTGATTTTCAAAGGCGTAATGAAGTATACATTGTACGTAATGCATGGCGTTATATAACTTCGATCTGGAAGTTATACACTCAACTATAGAAGGCAAATGTTATGCACAGAATTTTGTACAGTTCATTACAAAAATTCAACGTTTTTGCAAGCAAGAAAATGTGAAAATTTCTGAAGTGGTAAGTTCACAGTGGCTCGATCACCATATTTTATTCCGCAAAGTATAAACAATATTATTCTTATGGATTTACAAGAAAAAAGTCTAAATTAGGTCTCTGTACGTGAAAATGCTATAAAATATTGAGTTTAGTACTCAACTCACGTTCCCTGAGCGATGAGAAGCCAGAATGCGATGCTACTAGGGTTTTGCAGTGTTTGAACCTGTAGGAAGTGATACACAGTCTCTAGAATGGGTCATAATTTCACAATAATATAACAATCTGACTGTTATAAGCAAACCATTTACATTAATCTATTTACAAAATTTTATTTCGGGAATTCTATCATCGGATATACTGGTTTAAACCCTCACAAACATTAGTTATGAGCATACATATTTTCAAAGCTGTCTATTTTCGTATGATACTTAGTGAAGTCAAGGTAAATATTTTCAGCAAATCTAAAAAACATTTTCTTCCTTTCTTCTTATACCCGAATGGATAAGTTAGTTGTGCCAAAATGTGACCCTACTTACGGATTGTCTGGCATTTTCAGAATATGTATAAAATATTGTTAACTAACGATTCATACCCTATCCGTCTGATTCGACCGTTTCAAAAGTCAAATACGATCAATTTTATTTATGTCTAGTATAAAAACGGAGTTTACCATTGAGCCTAAAAACTGATGATATATAGAAAAATATCGTGTGAATTTTATTATTATTTTATTATTTATCAGCATTTGGAACTCGAAGGTTCATTGCCTCATCTACCCGAGACCGCCACGCGTCTCTATCCTGTG
>WSXT02125373.1:0-10841 GCA_011762715.2 Neuroterus valhalla
TGAGAGTTTCGGGACCGGCCTTATCCTAACCCATGCTTGCACACACAGGCGCACACCAACTTAAATACTCAGATTTTCAAGGAAAAAATATCATTTTGTTGCAACAATTAGAACAGGTAAACCTTCGAATAAAAATTATTTAATGATAAAAAAACTAAATGGATTTCCAACAAAACTGTTTTTTTTTTCAACTGATTTGTGATGAATTTTCAAATAACATTATGAATCTGTAACCATAACAGGTAAATTTCAAACCAAGAAGATGAATTTTCCAACTGAAAAGATAGATACTCAACTGGAGCACTTCAATTTTCAGGCATGAAGGTGAATATTTGAACAAAAAGATTTATTTCCAAAGTTGAAGATTGATTTTCCACCAAAAATTCAATGTTTCAAAGAAATAGTTGAATTTTGAACTGAACAAATTATTGTTTTTACCTGAAAATGGAAAAGGAACACTTTCAGTTTGAAAAACCAATTTCATACAAAATACAAGAGTTTTCAACTAGAACGAAGAATGTTCCACTGAAGGAGGTAAATTTTCAAATTTGAATCTTCGAATCTAGAATTTAACCAAACAAATCAATTTTTAACTGCAACTATGGAATTCTCAATTAGATCAAGTTGATGCTTCAAATTAAAAAAATGCTTTTAAAAGAAGAAAATTTGCTTTAAGGTAACATATCTTGTTGGAAATTTAATTTGTTGGTATAAAATTATCTTTTTCTTCACAAGTTACTTTTTTGTTCAAAAATTCTTCTTAACGGTTTACAATTCAAGTTATACAAATAAATTTTCTTCATTTTAGTCGGTAATTCATCCAGTTGATAACCCTTATGTTTGGTTCAAAAATAATTTTTCCAGAAAAAATGTTACTATTCTATTTATGGATTAAAATGATTATCTTTATAGTTAAGAACACGAAAAACTGCAGATACTGATCGATGTCACTTGACAGTTTTTAAATGACATTCACATCGAGTTTGGACTAGATAAATTAAGACCAGTGCTTTAAAATTAAGGAGAATTGGGAACCGAAGAATTGTGTAACGAGAATGAGAACCGTATAGACGACATAGTTGAGGGTTAATCATATAAATATCTAGATATCCTGGAGTCCAAGGGTATAATGCCTAGGATAGTCCTACGATTTTTTCCAAAGAATCAGGACTATCAACACCTGTGTTTTTTCTCTTCTCACGTATTCTTTTGACCCTATGAAATGGTCAAACAATGACCTGGATAAGATTAACAGAACGATTCGCGTTATAATGACTAATCACCAGATGCATCACAGTAATTCGCCGATGGAAAGCATATGTTTGCCACGACAAATAGGGGGTAGGGGCGTAGTCTATGCAAGGCAGCTTTGTGTATCGCAAGTTACACAGTTGCGAGAGTATTCTATTACAATACGAGATGTTACGCTATACTGTACCATCTACGAGGCAGACATCGATTACATGCCCTCGAATTTGCCCTTAGCAGGAGCCTTGAATATCAGGGCAAAAACAAGAGAGGAATTGGAAACGTAATAGGGGCAAACAGCTATCCGCGGCGAGCACCCTTCAACCTTAGATCAATATGAAATGGTTGCAGAGGAATCTAATTTTTCGCTTGAAAAGGTTGTCCTGTTTCCGGAGACGGAAGGATTCGTGATAGCGATACAGGACAGGGTTATCGGCACCAAAAAATATCGCAAGCATGTTCTACATCAATACGTGCTTGACAGGTGCCGATTTTATAGAGCTACAAACAAATCCATCCAGCACATTATTGATGGCTGTCGTGTAATGGCTCAGAGAGAGCACAAGCAGATACATAATGATGTAGCAGGCATCGTACATCAACAGCTTGCCTCCAACCTAGGATTCTAAACAGAGTATATACGAGTATCTTCAAAAAGATACATTCCAGTTGATTTTTTGGAAAACGAAGACTACATCTTATACCGTGATGTTAATATCCAAATGCATCATCATATCCGAGCCAATTGGCCAGACATCCTGGTGCATAAAAAAGGTAGCGAGGAAGTTTCTATCGTCGAGATTGCTTGAACACTCAACCGACTTTTAAGGCAATATATACAATCGAGAATCATAAGTATATTGAGCTGGTGGATGAAGGGGAGACGATATGTATCAATGTGAAACATGCATCCATTTATCTTATCGTGATATTGGCTCCAGGCAATGTACACGAAAGGTGCACATCATAAGGAATTCCGTAGACCATCAGGAAGTTTCCGATTAATACCTTGTGGAATAAGCATTGGTAGCTCTAGAAAAGTATCCAGAAGTGACACAAGTTACCTTTGAAAAACTCCGGTGCTGCGTAGTGACAACATCGTTACAAGACGAACTTTAGATCACACCAATAACTTGATAGTGTGCCTGCCAAAGGATTGGCGCAACGAATTTCGTAAATTAATTGAAAATTTTCAATTTCTAACATCTTGACCTCACCACGAAAATTCGATGAAAAACAAAAATGCATTTGTATTTGTTTTTATTCCAAAAAAGTTCTTCAAAATAGTTAGCCCTCTAAAGACCAGGCAGTACATATTTCAGGTATAACTGTGAAAAAATGATAGATTCAAAACATATAAGTAAACAGGGAAATATTCAACAATGGTAGAGATGATGAGAGTTTTCTATAAGGCCATAATAAAATGTATACGCGCACGTGCAGAGTATCAGAAGCTAGCTAGTGGTAAATAAGTAACGGAATTAGAGATCCCTACAAGGTGAGGTTTCATATTGTCAAGGTGCATTTCTAGTTATTGTAAGAACTTTTTTCCAAAGGCGTATACCAGGAATGACGTACGACATTCTTGAGTTTTGCTCTCTCTTGCTTCCTATATTGATCAATATCCTCGCTTTTTGGAATAATGTAAATGAAACGGATGCGGGAATTTTTTGCACGCTCAAACTTGGCATTAGGCTCGTCAGTAATAACCAAGCAGCCCTGATCAAACGAATGGAGGAGGAGACTTCCAACTAAGAGGATACGTGCTGGAGTAGGAAGCGATTCTTTATTTCTATTTTGATGTTGGAAAAAGCTTATGCTTTTCTAGGTATATACAAAACAGTCATTTCAGGAAAAAGTGCGGTTGACAATGTAGCCCAGATTTTTAACTAATTCCATGCAATGGATGCGACACGACGTCGGTCAATAAGGGGAGGAATTAGGTTTGCAATTGTTCCGGGTGATAAAGAGGAAGTAGAAGTAGTAGTAGTCAATGCCCTCTGCAACACCAAATCAATATCCTACTTTACCTTTGGAAGCAATTTCTTCGGGGTAGCAATAGGGCTGGAGAGTAAAAGCTTAACATAGTCAGCATACTTGTGGTACTTGTAATGTAGAAAGTTGTTGCAAGATCAAGGGAATAAATATAAAATAGAGAGGGGGCAATAGTCGAACTTTCAGGAACACTATTCCTGACTTCACGAGAGGCAAACTGCTCACTATTGCTAACTCTTACTTCCTCAGAACGATTGCCAAGATCAAATTGTGACGTTATTTGTTGGTGAGAAATGTCCTCAAAATTTTAGATTTGGCACACAAGATTGAAATAGGTTGGACATCTGTCGGAAAGATGAGGTTCGTTATTTTTGGTACAGAGTAAATAATCGCCTCTCTCCAAGTATAAGGGAAAATTCCTACCTGGAGAAATGCGTTCCATCTTTGCAAGAGAACAGGACAACTGACTGTCGAAGCGAGACAAAACATCTCGCTAGAAATACCATCTGAACCCAGGAGAAGAAGAATCAGTTGTGTGAGCTGTTTCTGTTCCTGATTAAAATAGGATTGTAAGTATATTGATTGGAAGGTAGTCAGTTGGTCGTGAAGGCTAAGGCACGAGCTTTGGACCCACGCTGTCTGGTAGTTGGTTCGATTCCCGCCTCGCACTCTGGAAGAGCTTCAGCGGTCCATGAAGAGTCGTGAGCCTGGTACCTCTAGAGTTATTCAAGTTCTCTAAGTATTAAGTAGCTGTTGCTATTTATTTTTAAATAAATTGCTTTTTGTTAGTGTCCGTGCCCAGTTTCAAGTTGCAAATCCCCTTTTGACATTACGTCTCTTTTGAATGTCCTTAGGAAATCAAGCGCGAAGCGCGAGATTTACGATGAGAATGTAGACCTTAACGTCGTTACGGCTTCCTTCATCTATGCTTATTCACATATTGAATTTAAAATATAAAGATGCTTAGATAAATTGGATCTCGAGGAGATGGTTTTTCCAAATTAAGAGTCTAATCCACATAATCATCAAAATGGAAGAAAGGGAGAGTTTTCGGTTTGAGATTCTTAATATTTATTTGTGAATTTCTTTTTTGAAGATTTTTTCATTTTTGTTTGAAGATTCAGATGTTCTGTTAGTTATTCATTATAGATATAAATAAATCTTATATGATAAAAGAGTAATCTTTCATGGTTAAAATTTTTTTTTATAGAAAAAGAATCTTCTTTGTTGGGAGTATTTTTTCTGGTTAGGGATTGAAATTTTTCGTTAGGAATCCGTCTGTACTGGTTGAAAACTCATATATCCTTTGATAAGAAAATAATTTTATGAACTAGACAATCTACTGCTCAGTTTCTGGTTGAAACTCATGGGTTTCAGTTAAAAAAATAAGCTATTCGTATTGAAATTTCTTTCTTCTTCCCAGAAAATGTACCTTCATTAATGGAAAATTTTCATATTAAGATTAAAATTTATAGCAAACAAAACTGAGGAATTCTTAGTTACGCTACATTGATATGAAGAAAGACAAGGTTAGCGTATACACAGAAGTTGATTATATAAATGAGTCTGCTTTTTTCATCATAATTTGATAGCATTTAGATGCTCTACACTGTTGAAGGTGAAATAACATAGTGTTTTCAAAACTTTCATTACCCTGTTTTCTCGATCTTTTGTTTAAATAATTCAAGAATACTGATATGCGTACATGTTCCCAATATTTGAGATAAAATTTACCCATTTATTGAGTACACTGAAATGAATTTTTTTGTGAAATGTTATAATGTTTCTCAATAGCATATTTGATTCTATCTTCGCCTTGATTCTTATAATTGAAACCTGGAATATTTCTGAAGGTTAAGAGAGTCATCAAAGTTAAGTAAATATAGCAGTTGTGTGTCACACCATATGGATTTGTGATAAAATCACGTTTCTGTTCAATTATTGTTCATTCCCAAGAAAAATGAAGATTTTTACTGAAATTGCACTCCTGATGTTTGTGGATTTCCTGTTTCTTGAACGTGAGTACATATATGTGTTTATATTATTCAAAATGAAATGTATGATTATTCTGATAGGAATACTAATGATAATTTTTGGGGAAGTTTGCAGATTTGTCGATTCCGCACCTTTCTGTTAGCGACTTAACAATTCGATTGCAAATCAGTTTATTCCATTTTTGGACTAGAAGTGTACTTTCATATTTTGTAGTCCACAAAATAGTTGCATTTGGAACTTGACAATATAAATTAGACACGAATGAGATAATTCTTAAATGAACAGTTTAATTTTTGATCATACAGTTGAATTCTCGTCTAGAGTAGATTAATTTTTTACATGAGAATGATTTATATTTTCCCCAAAATATTGGATTCTTTACAAGTAAGCGTGCCTAACTACGTGATATTTCAGACATAGTGTCTCTCAATTTTCTGTAACTCTACGCTGGAAAAATTAAATTTATATTCCATCCAGACATTTTTGATGTGCTCAAAATTTTCATCACGTTAAAAACCAAGTGTAATATTGACCCCAATTTGAGGTAAAGTTCACCTTAAACAAAATTGACCTTCACGTAGTTGAAGTTTATCTAAATATTAGGTATGGGTACAATGCCAACTATATGATATCTTACTTTATTTCAGTTCAACTATACTCACTCGTATATTACTTGAAAGAAAATTAGGAATCTGTTTTTTCTGTGTTGAATTTACTACAAATTATAAGATTGCAAAAGTTCAAGCTTTTCCCTTTCTTGCGATTACCTTGGAAACCGTTTCACATTTTTTTCATTAATCTCTCTCCAATAATTTTTTTTGCGTCCTCTAATTACCTTCAGCATTTTTCTTCAATTTCAGTCCATTCTTTCTTCCAGGAATAAATTTTCCATTATAAAAATAAATTGTCAATTTTCTTGTACTTCCAAGAAAAGCTGTTTGAGTTTCAATATAGATTTTGAAGGAAAACTTGTTTGCATCTTTACTGATCTGCACTTCCCATTATACAATCTTTATACAAAACTATTAGTCTGGGGTTATTTAGACCTCGTCTATTCATTTATTCGAAGGAAAATTATTTGATGTAAATTTTTTAAAATTATTAGGTACAAATGGATATCGTGGTCCTCCTGAAGACCAAGTTGTTGCAACAATGCGGGATGATTCCATTTTCAAAGGCCTTCTTGTGGGATTCGACAAAGATACAGTACCCTTCTGGATGAAGCGTGGTGAAAGGCATGCTGCAAACTTCTTCTATTACTTACGAATAGATCAAATACAGTTTTCTTTCTTCCTTCAAGGGCCTGAAAATCATGACTTCGTTCGTTATGGTCTCAAGAATGTGGCGATACATATGGAAAATGGACCATTATATTTATTTGAATCTTTTGGAGTGTACAATGTAAGCGAGAATAATCATCGCGATGTCACCGAACATTTTGAAGGTAATTTTCCAGATGATAACCACCTATATTTGTCACTGCCAAATGATAAGGTGTACAGTTCAGCTCTACCATGCCATGTCAATCGTCATTCCAATGGTCATTTGTAAGCACAGTGCAGCCTTAATTTTGGATGCAAAGAGTATGCCAAAGATATCCCGAGCCTATATTTTGGCATATTTTCGAGAATGTAGATATAATTGTTGATCTACAAATGATAAAGATGTAATCATATAAGCAAATAAAGTGGGCATTCAACACCGTCAGAATATTTTCTTTTGTAGAGTTTACGGAGTATGATATTTATCTTCATATGGTAGCATTCAGTCTAGGTACATATGCAACTCAACTAGCGAACGCTTATTACATTTTGAGACTATTCAAGCGTATTTTTCTCCCGAATATAAAGTAAGCCCTAATATTATTCCTCAATATTGTTCAAAGGCTCTAATGTACAAAAAAATCTTACGTTATTTTTGGGTCTGCAAAAGAGCTTAAAGTTTCCCTTCGAGACCATACCTGGACACAGTAACTGCGTAGGAGGGGGAAAAAGGGCTTAGGGGGTTGTACGATATGGGTACCAAGCACCGGGGGGTGCAAATTCACTCGCAGGGGTGTGCTAAGTAGGATGTTAGCTCAATATGCTCAATAGGGAACCACCTCGGATGTCAATCCATGCTACGCCGCCACTTCCTGGACAATCGACTGCGACTGCCTATTAGCTTTTAAAACCTTATTTAGCGGAAACACTCAGCATAGGGGCCCTCTATCTGCAAGCTAAGGACGTGATCGTAGGCTTTGTTATGCGCTCACCGGTCAAATTCCAAAGAAACAATCGAACCGGATTCGGTTGTTCATCCAGAATGGGTTAAATAACATAAGTAGGGTCCGCCTGGGAGCAACCGTCATCCAGGAAAATAGCACAAGCTCCCAGTAGAACCGCAGTTAAATACACCTATTGTCACGTCTCATGGCCGTGATATGAGTGACCACATGCACGACGAAATCGCAACGACGGGCCGGTGAAACCCTCGTGTGTTTTAAGAACACGGAGCGATCCAAGTATGACTGCTCTTTGCATCCATCCGGCAAGTGCCACGGCATATTTTTGGCACACGGGGATGGCTTTGAGGTTGCTAAACAGTGACGGCGTCGCACCTTCAAGAACACAGATGATGAGAACAATAAATTTAACCGAATATCCTTGACGATGTTATTGGAAGTGTTCTCTGAGATCTTTGTATCTCTCCTATTTCTCGGTTTCCTTGTCTTTGATGTTGTAGTCGCCAGGGGCCAAGAACTCGATCACGAACATGGTTCGGCCGCGCTTGTCGAGGAGCACGATGTCGGGTCTTGTGTGTTGGATTGGGGTATGTGTCGAGAAATCGTAGTTCCAGTAGATTCGGCACTCCTCATTTTCAACAATAGGCTCTATTCCCCTTGGAGCATTCGGCAGGGCAGGGTCGTGGCTAACGCCATAAGAGCGACGAAGATGGTGGTGAAGCACTCTCAAAGCAGCATCGTGTCTGAACAGATACGTCCTTTCTGCCTGAATATGGCAATTCGATATTATATGCCATAGGTGTTCAGGGAGTTCCAGACACACCTTGCACCTATCGCTGGGAACCTCTTGACGTACTATGCTCGTACGGTATGCTAAGGTAGAAATTACAGTGTCTTGCCACGCGAAAATAAAACTCTCTGTTCCTGAATTAGGTCCAGATGATTTGAGGAAAACAAACGTTGACTCATGTGACAAGAATCGATCTTCTACAATTTTGTAAAAGTTTCCGTGCATCACCTTGTCTTCATGTTGTTTTAGGAAGTTTTTGGCCTCCGCTTTCTTCACCACTGTTTTGAGAAGTGAGGCATCTTGATGGAGTCTCGGTTCCACTTTATTCGCTTTATAGCGCGCCTGTAAAAATAAGAGTGTTACGCGGAACGCTCCTTAAACCACTGCAGGAAAAAGTCGCCGACAAAGTTCAGGAAACAATTATAAAACCAGCTGCTAAAACAAGGCACCACTTAAGAGACGATGGCGATGTCAGTAAATAAAGTTCAGAAATACATGATTGTGAATTGACTGGAGGAAGAGATGTTTGCGCACTATATTATTGTAATGTAATTAATGGAAGTATCAAGCTCATAAGATATTCTTGTTTATAGAAGCATGTTACAATTGCTCAAATTTCCTAGCACAACAAGGTCTTCACCATGAGATAAAGTGCAAAGTCATTAGGATAGAGAAATCCGGGCTGGAATTAATTTTGAAGAGAAAATAGTCACAAACAATTTTTGCTCGCACAAAGAGTTACCATTTTACGGTAAGTTTGAGGATATTACTTCACGAACTCAATACTGTCATTTAGACCACTGTGTGGTGTTATAATCGTCTTCATGTGGATGTCTCCCCGTACGTGTCGGACTCCACGGTACGTTTATTCTGCGGGTCAGGAAATTCAAGCTCAAAATTGAATTTTTGAACTTGAAAAAGGATGACTATATGGTTTTGAAATCGCTGATTAACCAGTTTGTGATTGAAATAATGTTATTACCGTCTCGACAACCTTTTTTCAAACGAGTTTTTCTCGGAACGAATTTTTTGAGATTTGTGTACACTCTAGCTCGAAAAATTTTGGATCAATCATTCTCATACTTCGCAGATACTTTGATCATATCATTAGCTTCTATTTGAACATAAATCCGTAGTTCTATTATTGATTTGAGTATTTTTTGAGTACAATAAAAGTTATGAAAAACGTCAAAATATATAATATAATCAGCTATAATCAGCTTATACTCAGGACTGGAAGAAATAACATAAACAATCTGTAATCTTTCTTGGACTATTTTAATGACATTAGAAAAATTCTCGATGCCAGATGCAATGTTTTCGCATAACTTAAGAGCAGACTCTCAAGTGCAGATCACCGAACATTTCACCACTCATTTGAGATCAGTTTACAATCTAACTAACAATTGAGCCGCTGATCATCCTCATGACGATGAAGCCAATCTGAATATTGCTCCCATATCCAGAAACGACATCAGGGATGAACTACGAAATCTCAACCAGAAAAAGGAAGAGGATATTGATAATACTTCTCCTTTTGTAGTCTTGCTGCTCGGAAATCGGTTACCTGCCATATGCCTGAAAGAAGAGAATAATCGTTCCTATCGATGAAAGTGGTGGAAAATTTGATTGCGTTAACTATAGGCCGTTAGCGATCCTCAACGCAATGGCTGAAGTGTTTGAAAGTATAATGCAGGATAAAGTTTACTTCGTATCTTCTAATTTGTTCTTCGACTAGCAACATGTATTCAGAAAGGGACAGAAAAGCCAGCAAAAATCCATGAATCTACACTCAATACTTACTTAAATACTTAGGCAGGTGGATCCCGTCTACATATATTTCTTTTGGGCTTTTAACAATTTAAAGCACTGTATACCAATTTCCAAATTGGAGATTTATGTGGTCTCCAGTAATGCAGTTATTTGGATAGAATCTTATCTGCATATCGGAACATGAGTTATAAGGATAAATGTTTATCTATCCAACGAAATGAGGTCAGCATCGGGTATCCACCAAGATCGCACATGGGTCCTCTACTCTCTCTGATCACAATTATTTATCTGGAGCAATCAATTCAGCGTTGTAACTATCTTTTTTATGCAGATGACCTCAAGTTGTATCTAAAAATGTCTCCCTGTAATTGTGAAGCTAAGCTCCAAGAGGATCTTGGAAGGATTCATTTGTGATCTTTAGGAAACAATATGCCTTCAAATACGAAGAAATGCCAAGTTGTCTCTGCCCAAGAGGGAAGATGCTAATAAGATTCTTTTATACCATCGCGGAACATCCAATGGATAAAGTTCCCTGTGTGCGCGATATGGGTGTCATCCTTGACTCTGCCGTGACCAACCTTGATAATTTATCTATGATAGTGGATAATGTACTAAAAGATTTATGTTTGATTGTCAGAACTTCTAACGTTTTTCCTAATCTTCATGTTTATGAAACACTTTGTGTCTTTCTCTCTAGAAAACACCCCGTACAAAGAGTTTCGCGAAGCCATTAAACTAATCCCCTTAGCGATATCCTCACATGGGCCAATTAGTATACAAAATCGTTCGTTTCAGGCTTCACATTTTTCCTCATAT
>WSXT02125384.1:0-24978 GCA_011762715.2 Neuroterus valhalla
ACGCGTGGCGGTCTCGGGTAGATGAGGCAATGAACTTTCGAGTTCCAAATGCTGATAAATAATAATAATAATAATACCTTCTCTGATGAGAATGTAAAAAATTCAAAACTAAGAAAATTCATCTGCAGATCTAAAACGGCCTAACGGAATCTCTAAACATTTTTCGAAAAATGAAATAAATTTGATGGCAATATCTTTTCACGAGAAGAAAGAAATTTAGGGGGTAGCGTTCACAAAAGTAAAAAAAAATTTTTTTTGGGATACCCTAGTAGTTCCCAACCTTAAAAATGATTCCTTCGAGTCTGTGGAAACTTGAATAACCATATTCAATTGCATGACTTTAAATATTTTAGCACATAGATATGATTTCCTTGTAGTTGAAAAGTATTTCCTGTTATTCATTTGCATGGGAAATAGAAAAAGGTTATGTCTCAAAAATTTGCTGATGGTACAATGAGAAATGTTATGTTGTTGCTCGGAAAATCACCATAAACTTCCATATAGAACCACAACGTATGTTGTTTTATGGAATTTCCACACCATAAGTAAGAACCTCAATTCCTTTTTGTATTCTACGAATTAAGACGGATTGAAATTTTTCCCTAGATATTATTATGATATACAAGTTCTGCATTCCTCTCTATTGGAAAAGGTATACTTTCAAGAAATTGATTCCTTTGTTTCTCCTTGCAGAGCTAAATTCTCAGTTCGACTGTTTACCAAATGGCGACCCCATCCCTTGTGTTCCTCGTTCCAGAACTCTCAATTCTTCTTACAGACACTATTCCCCAGACAAATCCGCTTCTCCTGAGGAGCTTCCTGTTCGTGTCAGATCAAGGCCTCCACCTCCCAGAAACCGTTCTTTACGAATACTGGGATTTCATATCGATCAACTGGAACTCATCCGGCTTATTCCTCACATTAATCCGCGCCGGCGATTTAAAATTCGACTATACACTTTTCCTCCCGGTAAACCAATTTGCTTGAGGGGAGCAAATAATACAGTCTTGCCCATGCCAATCGAAGAAAGAAAAGTTTTACAACATCTACAGATGACGTCGTTGCGATTTTGGAAACGAATACAGTTCTTCGTAGAATATATCCAAAATTCGATCGCCGCAGATATCGGTCGGGCATCAACATGAAAAGCGGCGTGATATTCGAATTGAGCGATGAATTAGCTGATGAAACTCAATTGGGCCCCAGTAACACAATTCCAAAATATTTCCGAATCACTTCTTCTAGCAACTTGTGAACTAAAACCTTTAACACTACTAATTCATAAAAAAATGTAAGCCTGAAGTTCAGAAGTTTGAGCCTGTCTAGAGTGATCCACTGTCGGGTCTTGCACTTCGTGCTCGAGTTTTGTACTTTTCGTAAATTCACGCCTACACTTCTAGAAGCGTAGGGCAAATCATTCACAAACTACAACTGGATAATTGTGAAATATTTTTTGTCAACGCTCCTCTTGGTTCCACGGATAAGTTCTCATCACATGTTTTGCGCCTTGCACCCTGATAAAGTTTGCCAAAATTTGGTATACCAAACTTTGTTTAAAATCTCTGATGGAGAAATTCTCGTAAGTTCTTTATCTCCATATAGGACTGCTTATTTTGATATTAAAAATGAAGTACAAATTTTATTCCCTTCGATTGTTTTAATCATTTTCCTTGTTCGAATCCCTCCAAAATTTATAACGTTGACTCTCTCTCTCTCTCTCTCTCTCTTCATACACTATATGGTAAGTGTTGGGTTTCTATTTTCGTATTTTTTCCATGCTTCATGTTCTTGGTATAAAGTTAAAACTACGGAAAAGTTTCATGACAAGACGACCTCCTTTAATTGAAACGTCCGGAACTTGGAAGCCACAAATTTGTGAAATATCTCAAATGCACTGAATATTCGATGGGTTATACCCTGACACAGATATCCATGTACATATATATTCTTCTGAAATCTAGCCTATGGGTTCATAACAAAGTCACCGAATGCATCCTTAGGTTGCGGGTAGAGGGTCCATGTGCCGAGGATTTTTGCTAAACACGGTTACGAAAGCCAATAAGCAGTTGCCGAAAATTGGACAGGGATGGTCTCAAAGGGGAAACCCCTAGGCCAAGGTATGAACAACTGTGCTGAAGGTGAATAGGACCTGGGTGATGTGTGCTTCACAGTGTATCTAGGATAGTGGGCGACCTTCTAGAGCATGCAGCCGTTTTCTTCCATGAGGGGTTCTGCAAGGTTCGACAATCCCTTTCATAGCTACTTGTGCGAACAACTATGACAGCACTCGACAATAGTTCGGCAAGTCTTACAATTCTTTCTAAAGTTTTAGGTGCTGGCCTGCATCTTTACCTCATATTTGAAGACAAACCCTAAGAACCACAGGCCAATAACTTTCCTAAACACGTTGTATAAGATCCTAACACATATCTTGCATGGCAGGATTGTTCGAATAATTGGACCTGTACGGAGTATGATGGCCTGGATTGATTGCCAAAAAGCTTTTGATTCAACTTCGCATAGACTTATCATCAGTATGAAACTAGATTTACCATTACTTCTGGAAAACATCGTGTGACAACGAACAGCGTTACTTCCCACAGAGGCGTGTTTTGAGTTGACCCGATGAGCCCTGTCCTCTTCTGCATAACACCATTGCTACTGTCTCTTGCACTTCAGAATTCTCATGAGTACTTTGGCGGCGAAACTAATGATCGTGAGCAAAAGGCCAGTCATATATCCTATATTGATAACCTGAAGATGAATGATCTGGGAAAAGAGCATCTGAAGAATGCACATAGTATCTTCGAGGAGTACACACGGAAAATCGGTATAACCATCCTTTGTACAATGTACAGCACACATCGTGGTACTAGTCGTTTTATTTCTTCGAATGAAAAAAATGCTTGTTTTGCTAATAAGGTTGAGAACTTCCACCTCCGGTTCTATTATAAGGTCCTGATGGAAGCGATTGGTATTGAATCTCAATTATTGAAAGTGATGAAACTTTCACACCTTTTACTACAGAAGCTGTAAAGAGCACGATAAATAGAATATCAGGAGATATCGCTTCCATGTGATGAAAAATAGCCTTGGAAGTTATTGTGATCGAAATTAAGAATTTAAGGGTGCTCTATTGGCATAGGCGGATGGAACCTATTTCCACTTCTTTTGTCATATTTCTCAGAATTAATAATAGTCTCCGAAAACTTATAATGAGCCGTTCTATAAGAAACTATCTAATTTTTCCAAGCAAACACCAGATTTACCGACGACGACTTTAATACACTTTGAATACTTCAAAACGATAACCCTGAAGCCTCCAATCTAAAAAGTGACGACTGCAGAATATATGCATTATAATATCTGATAAACCACGAATATAATTAGTTACATTTTCGATGAAATTTTCAATTAATTTACATGAATCAGTTTTTGCTTCAACTTGAAATTATGAATATTGTTCATACTCTTCTCTTATTATTAGTGATTATCATCAATTATATTGGTAAATATAAAAATATTATGTATGTAATACTCTTAAGTATATTTTTTGAAGCCATACGCCAAAAAAAGTTGTGCTTTTTAATCTGCTCATCGCGAACTGTACATTAAAATTGAGAGGTACGCAGCTAGTACACTGACAATTGTGTACATAATAATCATGAGGTGCGGAGCTCGATCTTCTAGAAATGATCGATCAACAACTTTCAAGCATTTTCAATTTTCCAATTGTTTCAACTCGTTCTGATTCGAGTACTTGGAATATGATACATGATAGCTGCATATCCATCTCGCGGGAATGATTTGAGAATGGCTATTCACTTTTTGGAAAAAATATTCGCGAATGCAAATTGAACAAACATTTCTAGATAAATCCCTCATTACCTGCTTCGCTTGCATGCTTTAGCGCGCTTGCGTCTGAACAAAAAAATGTCATTAAGAAAATTTGTTGATCTTCCAAGGATGAATGAATTTGCTTCCCAAACCCAATCTGATCATCCTTTTGTAGATATCGTGCCTGCACGATACAGAGTACAGACTACAGACTACAGACTACAGAGAGACAGACTCCGCTTAAAAACATTTTTTTTTTAATTGAGAGACTCACAAAACGTGAAAATTTGATGCGAACCGAAGAAGTCAACTTTTACAAAAAACTGAGACCGCCTCATTTAAAGAAGGATTGAGGATTAGTTTTTAGGATTAGTTATTCCAAACGAAGTATTCTGAAATATTGTAGAATGAAAATCCTATACATGCAAACTCTAAGTTTCAAGGAATTTTGAATGAGCGTTGTGAGGGCTAAGGTATAAGCTTTGGACCTTCTTCGTCTGGTAGCGGATTCAAATTACGCATTGTATTCTAAAAGAGCTCCGTCCGCAAGGAGCCATGAGTCCGGTACCTCTAAAATCCTCTAAACCGAGAGAACATACTTACTTTTTTTGTATGATCTAGCCTCACGCTCCATTAGTTATGGTTGATTCATGCTTTGACAGCAGGATGTAATAATACTACTCCTAAGACATCACAAGTTTTTACTTATCCAGCATAAAGGTAACGCTCACAAGATCCGTATAATACCATGAATTTTAAGCATTAACTGTATGCTCTGATAGCATAACAACGACAAGTGTTTCAAGTACAAACCAGCTAATGCTTTAAACGCATCGAGACCACAATATTTTATTATGGATCACGAGCGTTCAGGGTGAGAACATGCTTATCACACCCATTAACTCGTTGCCACCTTACTATAATCGTATGGAGTTTTAGCTTTTTGATCATGATTTGTTTCTTGATCCCAGAGTTCTATGGCAGTCATAAGCCATGACGGAAAACTGACTGCCAATTAATATATAATAATTGATTTTAGAGTTGTCTTAATTAACTTTTTGACAAAAAAAAAACGTGCCATTAGGCATCATCCCATTAAACCGCCAATATGGTAAAAAATTAACTCATTGAACATTTTGAATGCCAACAGGGGTACCAACATAAAGCATCCTGGAATTTACTTCATTTGCTTTCAACATTTGTTTAGCTGTACAATAAAGTTCAACTCCAGAAAAAGTCCGCTTTCATCCGTAATAAGTCCAGGGTTCAGAACCTGTGATCATTTTTGTTGAAGTGAAAACGGGAAGTGGTCCGATTGAATCCGTCTGGTCAAAAACAACGACTCTACAAATAGTACAAAACGTGGACTCAGGCGGATTCTTTCTGGATTGATTTTATCCGTCACACCGGACAACTTTCGGATTCTACCGGATGAGAAACAGACTTAAATTGATGCTCCTTCATCGGAAAAATTGCGGATACTTTCGGATCGAATCCGGAGGACAAAAACCAAATCACATTTTGGACAAATTCGGACCAATTTCGGAATCCGAAATTGGTCTGAAACTTGTCCGAAGTTTTGAGAAGGGTCCTTTCATTGTTAAGAAAAATCCGAAACTCATTTATTGGCATTTATTACTTTTAATTGCTATTCTGGAACCTGGGAATGTTTCAATTCATAATAGGAAGTTTCTATTAGTTAGAAGATATCTCTTGTTATTCCTTGAGGAAAATTTATACGTAAAGAAAAATTGTTTCCTTTGTTTTTCCTCGCAGAGTCGAGTTCACAGTTCGAATGTTAACCTACTGGCGAGCCTATTCCTGGTGTTCCACGTATTGGAACTTCTCATTCTTCCAACAAACATGATTCTCCGATCAAGCCAGCTTCTCCTGCTGAGTCTCCTCTCCGTGCCAGATCCAGGTCTTCTCCCAGCACCAGATCTAGGTCTCCTCCTCGCAGACACCGTTATTCACGCATACTGCAGTTAAATACTGAACAACTAGAACTCGTTCGGCTTATTCCCCTCATAAATCCGCACCGGCAATTCGAAATTAAAATGTATACTTTTCCTGCCGGGAAAGCTATTTACTTCAGAGGAGCCAAAAATCGAATGGTGCCCATGCCAACCGAAGAACGAAGAGTATTAACAACATCTACTAATGATGTCGTTGCAATTTTTTAGAAAAATACAGTTCTACGTGGAATCTATGCGAAAAATCATCACCATTCATTTTGGGTAGGCATTAACATGGAAAATGGCGCGATATTCGAATTGACCGAAGGATTAATTGATGAAACTCCATTAGGTTCCACCCGCCTGGTTACAACGAATTTTCGAGTGATTTTTCTTGGCGACGTGTAAACCACAACTCTGTACACCATCAATGCAATTAAAAAAATGTAAACCTGGAATTCGAGGGTTTGCCTTTGTACGGGCCTTGCCGGTCGCGTGACGATTGAATCTTGCACTTCGCGCTTATTCTTTATACTTCTCCAAAAATTGAATGCCTAGATTTTAAAAATTCAGAGGTCAGACATATGACAAACTGTGATTTGATATTAGTACATTTTTCTTCTGTTAACGCCTTTTTATGTTCAGCGAGTATATTGCCATCACGTATTGAGCGTTTCGCACTACGTCAGAGCAGACAACAAGATTTCCTGACAAAAAATATCGTCAAGATGGCTTCTGATGACTCAGATAGTCTGAGAACTCCGAAAATTGACAAACTTCAGATTGTTTTCTTGTATAAGGAAATCTTCCAAGGGGATGATCATCATGTGCCTATGAGAATTCATACAATTTTGAAAAAGAGGGAACCACTCTTCAGCAGACAGGACAGTATTCCACAGCATTTAGACGCATCTTTTCCAACAATTGAATAGAATTTTCTTGTTCATATTAGGTCTGTATTATTATGCAACTATACATTTCTATTCTATTCCCGAAATAGGTGTAAGGCGAGGGCCAAAGGCCCGAGCGTAACGAGAGTTTTACAATGTTACCTGCGCCATAAAAAGATCCCTTCTGTATAGCATGTATTGAACTTTTATCGGTAAAGAAGCGAAAAATGATAGCGTGTTCTGCTGCGTGACAGATTGGGCATGATCTCTCTTTTAGGGTCAGCGAACCAAGCGCATATATATATGTATTAAAAAGAAATGTAGCACTTATTCAGCGATAAGTTCAATGAATTTCTCTGCGAAAAAATTAGAGCTGTCACTTTGAGTTTTTCCAGGTTCTACCATTTCATATTTTCCTCTGTTCCTTGTTGACAACATTGACAAATCTCCGTCTGTTTATAATCAGGCATGACCGCGCGGAAACTAGACCCAGTCAAAAAGGGACCTGAAACTAAGAGTGTGGGGAAGCTCTTGAGAGTACATAATTATTCTATCGTATTGCTTAGTTTTGTTATTAAATAATCATCACATCTCAGAATTCCCTAAATTCTTTCAAGGATTAACCCCAACCCGACCGACCAATCATCGCCGTCGTAGTACAAACCATGCGTGGCTCGAAACACCTACCTATGGATATGAGCTGGAAAACAGTGCAGCCGATTGCAGCTTGAATATCTGGACGGGATAGGGTGATGAAAATCAGTGTAAGTAGAAAATACTGGAAATTTAACAAAAAAAAAAAAAAAAAATTTCCTACTGCGCGGGCACATTTTTATGGCGCTCGGTAGGATTTTTATCTTGCGTTCCGGGCTAAGTTTCATACGTGCTTGATTCAGTTTACAGTGTAATGCATACACGGAGTTGCAAATATTGCAAAACTACTGAAAACCTCTACTTTCGATGGAAATAAAAAAAATTAGGGTTTACGGCTCTACTAGCCTTGAGGAACAGATTCTCATTACAATACTGACCACCGATATTAACATCTCGGTTAGCAAATTAGCAAATTAAATTTTTTATTGTTTGACAAGCGTTATCAAGATTAGGACAGAGAATATACGTCTTGAAAAATATTTCAGACATAACTTGAAGGCCTTTACCAGATGGACAATTTTCCTATTCAATATTTTTTCTTGTCTCTTATTTTTTGGATGGAAAATGGAATTTTTCATCCATGTGATTGCGTTATCGCGATTAAAACGAAAACTAATCGTCTTATCGAAAAATAATCAATAATAATTTTGGCTCTCTCAACATTTTTTTGCAACTTGCATAGTATGAAGAGAAACATGCACACTCCAACATGATAATTCTTTCCAAAGTTATCGAGTATACAGATTACAAACAGACAGACACCTTCGTAAAAATATTTTTTTCTGACTCAGGGGGTCTAAAAAAGTAGAGATCTTATCGAATACGCAAAATTTAATTTTCGCATAAAGCAACCACCTTCTCATTCTAAATGAGAATGTAATAATTTTCAGACCATCTTCTGATTACTTCATCTTAGATTTCTCTTTATATTCATGTTATCCGATTGATTTGACACGAGGAAAAGTAAAATTGATATTTAAGGAAATAGAATATGCAAGAGCATGAATTCTGGAAGAAATCTTCTTGAAGAACGTTATGTAGCGTGGGGACCTCCTCTTTGGGATGTTGCTCGCCCCTACGCACAGTGCTCTGAAACGGCAGAAAAGCTGGTCGAAATTAGAATCGCTCGTTCAATGACTCTAAAATGTATCCCTCATAGTTTTCGAAGTCAGGGAATCCAAATCTGCAGTCGAAATTTCGAAAAACAAGATGGCGGATTTAAAATGGTGGACCTGTTTCTCAAAAAGTCACACGACAGTCGCGAAAATCTGCACTCAGGGGTTTTCGAGGTTGAGACATTCGAATCTGCAGTCAAAATTTCGAAAAACAAGATGGCATAGTCAAAATAGCGGACCGGTTTCAAAAAAAGTCACACGACACTAGCGAAAATTTGTATTCACACAATTTGACTTATGAATCAAATTTGGAAGTTATATGTAGGATTCCACACATACGACACTCTACAACAGCTACCAACAATGACGAAAGTATGCATCGTGTACAGAAAATTCGAATTCCTCGACCTTCAAAACCCCCGAACACAAACTTCCGCGAGTGTCGTGTGACTTTTTTTGAAACCGGCCCGCCATTTTGACTCCGCCATCTTGTTTTTTGACATTTTTACCGCAGATTCGAATTTTTTGACCTCAAAAAACCCCTATATGTTTATTGTTTACCGTGCTTGATTGGTAAAAGTATGTGTAATACGGGGGCACGTTCCTACGGGGACCGTAGACGTGCACGCAAACATGCTCACGGAAAAATTTTATTTTTATGCGGGGGGTACGTAAGGGTACACAATTTTTGGATATTCTTAATCTGCATACTGATCCCCAAGTTATACAATGTCCATTACAGGTGAACCGAGTTGAACTGAAACTGTAGGGAACTTTTTTGGTGTTCGTTGCACTTTTTCACACGTTTCGGAGCAAATTTTTTCTAGGCCTCACATGTAGCACATTGTGTATTTTCAATTCTAAAATAATATTGAAAAGTCTTTTAACAAATCTGCTTTTGCATTTTCCATGTTGCGCGCACAAAATGCAGTCTTCAGGAAACTGTACCATCGTTTGGAATGTGGTGTTTATTTTGACGTTTCGGAGCACACTTCTCACGACCACTCGAGCAGCTGACTCGGAGCGTTTCCTACATCCATGTAGGTAGAGAAGCGCTCTATCTTTTCCACGTTAAGGTGCACACACACACACATTCTAAATGAATAAGTATCATCAGATCGGGATAGAAAAATCTTCGATTTTCGAATTTTGGCCAGCTTTTTTCCCGTTTCAGACCACTGTGCTAGGGTCCAGAATTTATTTTTCTTGCCCTAGAGACAGCAGAATTTAGATCTGACCGCGGTGAGGAGGCCACGTAAGGGAGAGCTCCGAGGCACCCTCTATGAAAAGTACTTCTCCCGAAAAGAGGGAAACGCAGGAAAGGTCAATCTCCTCACAAATAACAAGGGGATGATAGAGTTTGAAGCACTTCAAGTGGTAAAGATGGGAATGGAGCTTAGAGTAGACCCATAAATGACTAAAACGCTACTGCGAATGCTTGAGCCGAAAAGGAATCTTTAAAAAAAAGTAGAGTGGCGCTGACAGAGAGAAGTACTAAATGAGTTAATGAGACCATTGTGTATAATTTTCACAGCTTGCATAGGTTTGGGTTAAACTCCGATAGCATGGCAAAAGGTCAAAGGGATCTTTGAACCAATGCCAGGAAGGGAGTCACACTATGAGGCTCAGTCATATAAATCAGTCAACCTAACTTTTCTCATGTTGGAAATACTGGAAAGGTTGGTCGATTCTTATGTAAAGGAGAAAATCTTACTGGACGAACTCCTGCGTAGAAATTAATTTGTTCCCCAGAAACGCAGATCCACCCCTGCCGCGCTTCATGCATTTACCCCCCCCCCCCCCCACACATTTAGGATGCAGGACAAACGATAAATGTAGCGATTGAAGCATTACCGGAAAAAGAGGCTGCCTTTAATAACACCCCCTTGGAATCAATGTTCAATTCTGCAGGAGAGCATGGTGTACGTACCACTGTTGATAGGTGGATACGATCTATGCTGAGTGGCTGGGTTGTTCAATCGTCACTCCACGGATGCAACGTGAGAGCAAAGATAGAAAGGGTGTGCCCACATGGAGGGAGGAAGGGGGGACATTTGTCCTCTATCTTGTGGGAACTCGTTAGCGATGATATAATTTGTAGATTCAATGAGGCAGGTTTCTACGCACAAGGTTATGTGTATGACCTTGTTATAGTAGTAACAGGTTGAAACGAGGGCATTTAAATTGATATCATTCAAAACGCTCTCAATATAGTTGAGAAATGGTGCAACGACCGTAGTCTATCCATTAACCCGGACAAGACCGAGCTCATGGTATTTTCTGAGACGAAGAAAGTTAACTGAACCCAAAATTGTATGTTCTATGGCAAAAAGGTCGACTTCTTCACATCAGCTAAGTACTTAGGTATTATTTTTTGACTCAAACTAACTTGGAAACTACACGTTGATGCGGTAGTTCAAAGAGCCAACATAGCCTTACGGCTTTTTTTTAAGAAGGAGGGAGAGTCTTGGATGGGAAATCCAACCTAGTAATCGCCTACATGAGAAGTCGATTCTCGGATTGGTTGTGTCAGATTCTTGCTGACATAAACTCTCCTTTTCCCTGCCAGCCCATGATCCCGGAATCCGCTTTCGCAACCAGGATGTCGGAGGCCGACGATCCTGTTTAGCAACATATTAGCTCTACTAAGGACGATGCGTACATCCTGGTTGGTACCTGCAGAGAGGCGAAGCGTGATCAGTTTATTGAGGTCACCGGGATGCATGAGCATCCAATAAAGATGTGAAATCGGACTGGGCCAGGATTTTGGAAGCCGACTGGCTCGTTGCATGAAAGCCTTCCAGGCTCGCAGAGGTGCAGTTGGAAAGACCCAGGGACTTGAACCAAAGGTAGTTTATTGATTATTTACGGTAATAAGTATGCCTCATGCATCCGGCTGCAACTTGTAATTACGCAGAAGGAAGCAGAAGAGACTTATATACTTTCTCAAGAAGAGGATATAAAAAAGCTGAATATTCTGGGATGTTACCCAGTGCTGAGATAGCACACGCACTGGGCAAGTTCCGTACAGTATTTCCAGTTGAGATTGTGACCACCCAGGTATGCTTAGAGGAGATCCGTAAGCTTAGGTTCGTGGATCACCACATTAACATATGCCATGATAGTCAGGCTACTCTAAAAGCCCGTGATTCGCAAGAGGTCACAAACAGGATAGTCTGGAGATACCTCCAAGAGCTTCTTACAAAAGATGAGACTATAAAAAAACATAACAGACATGAGACATATTGCGGTATTTCGCGTGCTTCGGCTTAGTATGCCTTTGAGAAGTCGCTCCTGAAAGAGCAAATGAGATATTAGAGTATGACTAAAGGGATTTTACACTTTAAGAAGTTTATAAAAAAACTATGTCTAGGGAAGGCAAAAAAGCCCCTGCACATGAAAGGATAGCAGGTAAAAACAGTGGTGGAAACACTCATTGGCCACTACCAGAAGTACAAAAAGTATAATGTGAAAAGTTGCATATAGATTCATGGCTTTGTAAACGAGTCTAGAAAGTGGAATGAGACAATCAGAATGTACGAAACATAGGAAAGTAGGAAAAAAAAGGATGCTGGGTCGGATGATGGAATCCGCGTGTCGGTCGACAGAAAAATCTAGCGTTCTCAAAACGGTTGAATATTAGAGGTGCAAGCAATGGAGGAAGGACCAGGCTTAACAGTGATTTGAGAGATAAAATCAGGAAAATAATAATACTAGTTAAAGCAAGCAAGGGTAACATTAAAGCAGCAGAAGATATAAACATGCAAAATG
Organism: Neuroterus valhalla; assembly: GCA_011762715.2. Classification (NCBI taxonomy): domain Eukaryota; kingdom Metazoa; phylum Arthropoda; class Insecta; order Hymenoptera; family Cynipidae; genus Neuroterus; species Neuroterus valhalla. Next base: position 12,223 of record WSXT02125384.1, read on the forward strand.
AACATAAAGAAAATAAGGAATGATTTCGGAAATGGGTTTAGAAGAATTGGACTGCAGTATCTATATAGCGATTATCCTACTGGGTTCCGTAGGTTAAATATCTACTAAAATACTCCTCATTTAGGTTACAGGAATAATTAAGGAAGAGATCTGGGAGGGGCAATATGGATTTATGTCAGGGAGACCGTGTGCGAATGAGATATTTAGCTTGAGGCAGATCACAGAAAAAACCAGACGTAAACAAAAAAGTTTTTTGTGCATTTGTTGATCTAGAAGAAGCTCTCGACCAGATAGAGCCAAACTTATTGGGATCTTCCAAGAATATAGGTGAATGGTCGGCTTTTGAAAGCAGTAAAGACAATTTAATAATTTATTATTGTAGTAAAGCGGGTGTAAGAGGAAATGGATAACTAAGTGATTGAATCGATATTAGGCAAGGAGTTCGGCAAGGATGTGTCATGTCCAAACAGATGCCCGATATATAAAAGACATGTGTCTAAGAATGGCCCTGTCTCATAAAAAAGGTGTTATGTTAGTTTTCCAAAACTCAAAATGAACCATTCTATGAGAAACTATCTGAATCTCTTAAGTAAACACCAGATTCGCCGAAAAACAATGTTACGTATATCAAGCTTGAACCAATTGAGCAATTGGGTATGATTAGGCAATGAAACTGAGTTTAATCAAACTTAAATATTCGAGAACGATATCCCTGAAGCCTCTAATATATAAGATGACGACTGTTGTATATATGCATTACATAATCTGATATACCAATGATATGAATTAGTTATATTTCTCATAAATATTTTTTAGTACTTTGCATGAATCAGTTTTTGCTCTAACTACAAATGATGGAAATTGTTCATACTCTTCTTATATGCTCTGTGATTATTATCAATTTTATTGGTAAATATAAAAATATGATATATTTATTACTCTTAAGGATATTTTTTTAAGCTTTAAACAAATAAAATCTTGTGCTTTTTCATCAACACTTGCGAACTGAACATCGAAATGGAAAGGTGCGCAGATGATTCACTGACAATTGGTCAAAAATAGCTGGTTAATGAACTCGTCCTTCCTTTTTGGGCCTCAAAAAAGAATATCAAAGCACAATGCGATCTGATCAACCTTTTGTAGATATCGTGTTTGCGCGATACAGACTACAGACTACATTCTACAGTCTACAGAGAGACAGACTCCTTTTAAACATTGTTTTTTTTCTGATTTAGGGAGTCTCAAAACATGGGGATTCGCTGGAATCCGACGAAGTCAACTTCAACGAAAAACTATTACCATATTATTTGAAAGAGGCTTGAGGATAAGTTTTAAGGGTTAGTTATTTCAAACGAAATATTTCAAAATATTGAAAAATAAAATTCCCAACCATGCAAACTTAAAGATTCAAAAACTTGAGCACCTGGATGCAACAACTTGCCGAGCGCTCGAAAGCGCGTAAAAGTATTGTCCGCCCTGTGACGTTACGAGTCAAAATTAAAAGTCCGAATTTGAAAAAGTGAGAAATACTGCACGATATCTTTTTGACAAATGAATGCATGTACCCGTTTAAACTCTTTTCGTAAACATTATAGTTTCCGTTGAAAAGAATACAAACTGATGATTTTTGAATAAAAAAATCCATGTTTTCCAAAACTTACATCGCCACTGAACATTCATTTTTCAACGTGTCAACATTTTTTTTTACATTTGTTCAGGAAGGTCTAGCGTTGAATACAGTGTCAAAAAAATTATCAAAAGTTAACATTAATTGAATGTTTTTTTAATCCGAATGAAAAACCATGTTTTTCGAAATTTGCGTTGAAAATGTATGAAGGGGATTTCCATTTTCAACGGGCTATTCACGCTTTTTATAATCTTAAGTGTATTGTTGAACTTTTCGGAAAGTTTGAGTTGCCTTGAACTATTCTTTATATAAAACCGAGCGGGTTGAATACGAACGCGCAGCGCGATGTGATTGAATTTTGCGCGGGCAAGCTCTGCAGTGTGCCGTACTAGCGGAAGTATACAACCTTTTCGGAAACTAAAAAATTGTTCAGGAAATTACAAGTTACGAAAATTTTTAGTTGATAAATATATTATCAATTCGATGTGACTCTTAATACTTGACAAAGTTTTGATGAAAAAATATTGTTTACCGAGAATAAAATAACCACAATCGTATCAATTATCAGCGATATTTTTACATATTTATTTGACCTTGAACCATACATTCTTTTTTTACAGATTTTTTGCCGCGTTTGTAGTTTTTGGCTGTTTTAAGGTTTTTACAGATTTTTTGTTTTTTTCCTAACAATCGAAATTGCCAAAGGTGAGCATTGCAAATTTTCAAAAGTTACATCTAACTCGGGAACATGTTTTACAGATTGTCTGTAGTGTCCTTGACAATTTCGATTTCTCTTGTGAGGAAGTAAATGATTTTTGTCGCATCCCTGAAGTGCAAATTCGTTGGTTTTTCAATTTTCTCAATGTAGGGTTTAAAGTCTTTCACACTGTTATCAGATTCTTTGAGTATTCTGAATGGTGGATTTCTTGAGCTTTCAATCATTCGATAATATTCTTGAATAGTTTTTCGATCACAAAATGATAGAATGCAATTTCTAGTTTGATTATTACTGACATGAAAAGAATCTTAATACGTAAAATTAAAGAAATATGTTTATTTGAGCAAAATATTAAAAAAAAGGAATAATATTGTGCCATAAGATGCGCCAATATTGTAAAGTATTGAATATTTCGACATAATGTTTTATTATATTAAAGAGTACCTTTTTTCTGGCGACTTTCTTTTCATTTCTTATCCGAAGATCCTCGTTCCTCCTTTTTTTCTTTAATTCTGTACATTCTCCGTGGAACTTATTGCCAGACGCTTTTTTTTCTCACAAAAATTAATATTCAGAAAAATAGTGATAAAAATTACGTGATAATGATTTAGTCTCAATAAATCGATTCTGAATAATACTGTCTATGCACCCTCTCGGCTGAAATTTCTTTTTTGTTACACGATCTGTTTTTGTTTACAAATGTTGAATGCTCCGAAACCATTCGCACTGCTCCTGTGATGCAAATTTTGACATGTATGGCAGAAATAGAGAACAGAGACAGTGGAAACTGATCAAGAATATTATCGAATGATTAAAAGGTCAAGATATCCACCATTCAAAATATTCAAAGAATTTGATTGCAGTGTGGAAGACTTTGAACCCTTGATATGGTATGGTTTAACTTTGAATAAATATGTATGAATATCGCTGAGAATTGATATGATTGTGGTTATTTTATTTTTGGTAAACAATAGTACGGTACACTGCGGAGCTTGCCTGCACAAAATTCAATCACATCGCGCTGCGCGTTTGTGTTCAACCCGCTGGGTTTTATGTAAGGAATAGTTCAAGGGAGCTCAAACTTCCCAAAAAGTTCAACAATACACTTAAGATTATGAAAAGCGTGAATAACCCGTTAAAAATGAAAATTCCCTTAAAACATTTTCAACGCGAATGTCGAAAAACATGGTTTTTCATTCAGATTAAAAAAACATTCAATTAATATTAACGTCGGATAGATTTTGTGATACTGTATTCAACGCTAGACCTCCCTGAACAAATGTAAAAGAAGAAAATGTTGATACGTTGAAAAATGAATCAGTTTTTATTCTTTTCAACGGAAACTATATTGTTTGCGAAAAAAGTTTAAACGGGTACATGCATTCATTTTTCAAAAGCTATCGTGCAGTATTTCTCAATTTTCCGAATTCGGGCTTTTGATTTTGACTCGTAACGCCACAGCGCGGACAATACTTTTACGCGCTTTCGAGCGCTCGGCGAGTTGTTGCATGCAGGGGCTCAATTATGAATGGGTGTCGTGCAGAGATGAGCGGGAATACGTATTCATGATTACTGAATACAGATTACATGTAATCGAAAAGCATATGAATACTTGAATACATGTATTCAAGTAATCCGTAAAATAACGCGCTACATGAATACATGTTTTCATGTTATCTGTAAAATAGCCCGCTACATGAATACATGTATTCAAATGTTTCTGAAAGACTGATCGCATTTATTTAAGTAGTCCAATAAATAGCGCTACATGAAAACATGTATCAATGTATCCCAGAAAGGCGGATCACATGCATTCACCTATAGGTAAACACTTGAATACGTGTATTTATGTAGCGCGTTATTTGGAGATTACATGAATACATGTATTCATGTAGCTTATTATTTTACGGATTACATGAATACATGTATTCAAGTATTCATGTACTTCTTGAATACATGCATTCAAATAATCGAAATGTAATTGATTACTAAAAGTATTTGATTCCGCCCATCTCTGGTGTCGTGGGGGCTAAGGCGTGAACTTTGGTCCTACTTAATCTGGTTGCGGATTCAGATTCCGCCTTGCATTTTTAAAGAGCTCTGACGGTCCACACGAAGTCATAAGTCCAGTACCCCTGAAATCCTCTACACCGAGAGAACATACTTACTTTTTTTGTATAAACTAGCCTCACGCTCCGTTAGTTTGGGTTGACTCATATTGTGACAGCACAATAGAATACTAAGACAGCACAAATTCATACTTATTCTCCATAGAAATAGCGCTTATAAGATACGTTCAATATTATGCATTTAAAGTCTAAACTACATGCTCTGATAGTATAAAAACAACACGCATTTCAGATATAGATCAGCTAATGCTTTAAACGCATCGAGACCATACTCTTTCATTAGGGATGACGAGTGTAGTAGTGATGTGCGTAAAGGATGAGTGAATAGGTTTTGTAACACTCTCAAGTTATTCACACTCTCAATAGATCGTCAACAATCTAAGTTTGGAAAAAGTTTGCGGACACCTGGCGTTTTCGTAACCTATTAGGAAATTAGTTCCTAATCTGTAAACACGTACGTCTCATACCGGTAATTGCATTCAAACAATTCAATCTAATTGGGAGCGATTAACGGAACTCGCAACAATTTGAAACAATCCAACTTTTGATCACACTTACTTGCTATGAATAGTCTCTAATCTTATATCTTCAGAAGGAAGCATACTTTCAAATGTGCGTGTTGAAATTCAAAAGCATACAGATGGTGCACTCTTAACTTTGCACGTCAAAATTTCTGAGTATTTTCCGAAACGATCTGCAAAGATTTGTTTCTTGATCCAGGGGTTATACGTCAGTCATAAGGCAGGACCGAAAATTTACTTCCAATTATTACATAATAATTGATTGTGACTGAAGAAGTTTATGTTGGTACAATAAGAAGAATGATATTATTTTCTTGAATATCAAGATAAGTTTGCAATCAGAACCACAATGTTTGTGGTGTTATAGAATTTTTACAAGGAAAGTAATCGGCTTGATGCCTCCTTGTATTCTCTAAGAACAGATTTACCAGTTTTCAGAATATCATTATGACTTGAAAGTTGTGCATGTTCCTCCTTTGGAAAAATTTGTACGTGAAGAAAAATTGATTCTTTTGTTTTTTCTCGCAGGGCCATGTACACAGTTCGAATGTTTACCTAATGGCGACCCTATTCCTGGTGTCCCGCGTCCTGGAACTTCTAATTCTCCCAACAGACATGATTCTTCAAACAAGCCTGCTTCTCCTGCTGAGCTTCCTCTCCGTGAAAGATCTAGGTCTCCTCTCCGTGTCGGATTTGGGTCTCCTCCTCCCAGACTCCTGTTTTCTCGCATACTGCAGTTAAATATTGAACAGCTGGGACACGTTCGACTTATTCCCCTCACAAATCCGCACCGGCAATTCGAAATTAAAATGTATACTTTTCCTGCCGGGAAACCTATGTACTTAAGAGGAGCTAAAGATAAAATTTTACCCATGCCAAGTGAAAAACGAAAAGTTTTGACAACATCTTCTAATGATGTCGTTGCAATTTTTGAGAAAAATACAGTTCTCCGTGGAATGTATTCGAAATATGATCACCATACATTTCGGGCAGGCATTAACATGGAGAGTGGCGCGATATTCGAATTGACCGAAGAATTAATTGATGAAACTCCGTTAGGTTCCGGTCGCCTGGTTACAACAAATTTTCAAGTGATTTATCTTGACGACGTGTAAATCACAACTCTGTACACCATCAATCTAATTAAAATAATGTCAACCTGGAATCCGAAAGTTTACCTTCGTCTAGGGCGCGTGAACTCAAATCTTGCGCAGGTATATGTATTAGGAAGATATGTGGCACTTATCCAGCGATAAGTTTAATAAATTTCTTCGTAATAAATTAGAGCTGTCATTTTAGATTTTTCCAGGTTCTACCATTTCATATTTTTCTCTATTCCTTGTGAACAACATTGACAAATCTCCGTCTGTTTTTTATCACGCATGAACACACGTACGCTCTCATTCGTTTCGAGTACATAATTTTTGACCTCGTACTGTAACACCACTGTTCTACTGCAAGGTCCAACATTATATAGTCGGGACTACGCACGCCGATCAAAAAGAGGGATGTTACGTTCAGTTCACAAGCATTTGAACACGCCCAGTATGTGCGGCTACCGTACAAAGATTTGAACATGTTAACCTCTTAGTTCGGATTAAGTAGAACATTCTGTATACTGCCTATTGGAAGATCTTCGCTGGTCTGCGATCGTCTCTTACCTACAAAATATTCATAAGAATTGCCCAAAAATATTCTGAGCTTGGGTAGGAAGGCTGTCGGGCTATGCCAATATCAGCCTGGCACCCGAAACGTACATATTCAGATTCAGAACGTTGAAAACAACGAATGCTTCGATACCTGACTCGGTGAAGGTGCCCGCGGGTAAGGCACAATTGGCTTTCTTGCCTGGATTCGCAGAAATATCTTATTTTTATATAAATTTGTTATTTTGCAAAATTAAAAATATAAAAGTATCAAAGTATCGAAGACTTTACTATATAATTTAACAATATAATTAGGAAAAGACTTTGAAGAAAAGTGCCTTCGCAAGTCCTTGAGTTCTAAACGAACTTGAGGATTAAGGAAGGGAAACCAAGTCTGGATGGTAGAAACGAAAAAAAAAGAGTTTTGTGAATATAGGACCCTAGAGTTAAAGGTTTAATAAACATTTTGAAATAGCTTCTTCCGGTAATTTGCTGGAAACTTGGTAAAACACGTACAAGGACAATTTATATTTATTATTTGCCTTACGGTTACGTTGTAGGCCGTTTTATACGATTTCAATAATTGGACTGTGGGACGTAGTGGTACGTACCTATAGTAACGGGTTGGACCGGAAAATGTTCAAGCTTATTTCGTGTGGTGAACTTCCCTGGTTGCACATCTTCGGAAACTGATTGCAAGAGCAAGGGCTGCATGAAGGGTCACTAAGCAGTCACTCCTTCAGAATCAACCCTGGTTTTAAACCGTTTGCACGCTCTCGCGTCGGACACGTCGATCCGTGGTTAAGCATTTGTTTTTGAAGTTTGATATTCGCGAGTTTGTTGCATGTGGATCCAAACCTACCTATGAAGAATTTTTTTGATAGACATTAAACATAACTATTCTTACGTGTTCCTCCGTTTTTCATTGAATAATCATCACATCTTAGAATTCCCTGAACCCTTTCAAGGATTGAACCTAACTCGACCGACCAATCATCGCCGTCGTAGTACAAACCATGCGTGGCTCGTAACACTTACCTGTAGATATACGCTGGAAAACAGTGCAGCCGAGTGCCCAGGGCGTGCATCATTCGGATCTCGCGCTTGGTATGTTTTTCACAACGCACTTCACGCTCAGCTTCATACGTGCTTGATTCAGTTCACAGTGTAATGCATACACAGATTTTCAAATGTTGCAAAACTGCTGAAAATCTCTACTTTTATGGAGATAACCGAATTTTTACTTCATTTTTGATGAAACTTTTAAAAAAATCAGGTTCACTTAAGGCTCTACTGGTCTTGAGGAACACATGCTCATTACAATAAGTGGGAGCGTAAACTGCACGATTGTGGGGAGGATTTATTGTGAGCCGCCGGACGTAAATACGCTGAAATCGAAAAGTCGCGTATGTCAAATGATGAGATTCCCTCTCCATTTTCACTTATATAGGGAGTCGATGTTTTTGGTACGGTAAGTAAGGGTTATTGATTGATTTGTCTGATTGATTCAATGTGTCCCCTGAGGGTTGACATTTTCCTCGAACCTCTCCACCATTCCTTTACACACCCTACCACTACCTTAGTAGTAAGTGAGGGGGACCTACAGCTTAAGGCGGATTCCGAACCACCAATAACCCCAGCCCCAAGTACTTAGAGTTACCTTTTTCTCAAGAGGTACCGGCACCACGACTTTTCGGAGATGAACACTCCCTTGCTAGGCAAGTGTTCACCGCGTGGGCCGCCGGAGCTATTCCAGAGTGCAAGGTGGGAATCGAACCCACAACCAGCAGGCGCGTGGGTTCAAAGCGCATGCCTTAGCCCCCACGACCAACTAGTCACTCAAGCAAGGGTTATGTTTGCCGTACAAAATTGCGCAAAACCGCTGACCTCGAATAAAATATCGTGTGTCATACGACGGAAAACGTTTTACGAACTCGTCCGATGCTTTCTGTACTCGGTGGCAGGCGCCACGAGCCTGCTGTCGCCTCGTACAGACAACATCGGCCTCGTCGCGTGAAACATATGTTTTCTGGCTGATGACACAATATAATATTCTTGTCTCTTATTGTTTGGCTTGGTTGTTTTATCGAAAAATAGTCAACAGTAAATTTGTAGATTTGTTTGGGGTGAATAATTCTAGTACTTTTTATTTTCTTCGTATCCTCCGAGAAGATGGAAACTCAGGAGTGGTCAATCTCCTCCCAAACAGCAAGGGGTTGATGTGGTTGTAAGCACTTTAAGTGGCGAAGCTGAGAATGTGGCTTAGACTAGGCCCATAATTGACGCGAATGCTGGAGCCGAATAGGCCTATTGAAAAAAAGTGGGGTTGCGCTGACAGAGAGAAGTATTAAACGAGTTAATGAGACCATTGTGTATCATTATCAGAGCTTGCATAGCGATGGGTTACACTCCGATGTCATGGAAAAAGGTTAAAGCGATCATTATACCAAAGCCGGGAAGGGAGTCATACTATGAAGCTCAGTCATTTAAACCAATTAGCCTTTCTTCTTTTATGTTGAAAACACTAGGACGGTTGGTCGGTTTTTATGTGAGGGAGGAAACCCTGCTGGATAAATCTCTTCATAGGAATCAATTTGTTTCACAGAAACGCAAATCCACCGTTAACGCGATTTATGCATTCAAAAATTTAGAAATCAGGACAAACAATAAATGTAGCGATTGAAAGCGTCCCTAGACAAATAGGGTGCCTTCAATTACACCCCAATGGAATCAATGCTCAACTCTGCAGGAGAGTATGGTGTACGTACCCCTGTTGGTAGCTAGATACGATACATGCTTTACAGCTGGGTTGTTTAATCGTTACTCCACGGATGCAACGTGAGAACAAAGATAGGAAGAGGGTGCTAAAGGGAGGGAGGGACTTTTGTCCTCTACCTTGTGCGTACTCGCTATCAATGATTTAATTTGTAGATTAAATGAGGCAGGTTTCTACACACAAGGTTATGTGGATGACCTTGTTATAGTAGTAACAGGTAAACACAAGGGCACTTTAATTGATCTCATTCAAAACGCTCTCAATATAATCTAGAATGGTGTAACGACCGTAGTCTATCCGTTATCCCGGACAAGACCGAACTCATGGTATTTTTGAGACGCAGGAAGCTATCTGAACCTGGAATTCTATGTGCTTTCGCAAAAAGGTCGACATCTTCACATCAGCCAAGTACTAAGGTGTTATTTTTGAACACAAACTAACCTGGAAACTACATGTTGATGCGGCAGTTCAAAAAGCCAACACAGCCTTATGGCTTTCTTTTTAAGTAGGAGGAGAAATCTTGGATGACACACCTAACCTAGTAATCGACTTCATGAGAAGGCGATTCTCAGGTTGGTTGTGTCAGATTCTTACTTATACTTAAACTCCCCGTTTCTCCTGCCAACCCATGATCTCGGAATCCGCTTTCGCTACCAGGATGTCCGAGGCCGTAAAGCCTGTTGAGCAACATATTAGTTCCACTGAGGACCATGCGTACATCCTGGTTGGGACCTGCGGAGAGGCAACGTGGGATCAGGTAATTGAAGTCACCCGAATGCATGAGCATCCAATAAAGATGTGAAATCGGACCGTGCCAGAATTTTGGGAGCCGGCAAGCTCGTTGTACGAAAGCCTTCCAGGCTTGCAGAGGTGCACTTGGAAAGACCTAGAGACTTGATCCAAAGGTAATTTATTGATTATATACGGTATTAATTTTGCCTTATTCATCTGGGTATCTAGGACCAGTTCGATTAGTTCTAGGAATCAGCTGGAAAGCCTTTAAAGGGTTTCTAAATGGCGATCGCCGGAACAATGAGAACAACTCTAACAGCGGCACTAGAATCCATCTTGAGTAAACCAGCGCTGCACCTTCTAATTAGGCAGAGGGCAACAGTAGAGGCGTATATACTTCCTCTAGGAGAGGATATGAATAGTGCTGAATGTAATGAACTGCAGCCAAAGTGACGAGTGTGGAGGATGGAAACCTTGACATGCACCTTTTACAGGAATGAGTACGGAAAGGATCTGGAAGGGGCAATGTGGATTCATGTCAGGAAGATCGTGTGCGAATGAGATTTAGCTTGAGGCTGATCACAGAAAAAGCCATGCGTAAAGAAGAAAGTTTTTTGTGCATTTGTTGATTTAGAAGAAGCTCTCGACCAAATACATAGAGCTAAACTTCGTGGGATCTTGCAAGAATGTAGGTTAATGGTTGGTTTCTGAAAGCAATAGAGACAATTTAACAATTTATGATTGTAGCAAAGCGGGTGTAAGAGAAAATGTATAATGAACAAGATGTCCATCTGTGATGAGCCTTGGAAGTAATTATGATCAAGATTGAGAATTTACGGGTGCTCTATTGGCATAGGCAGATAGGTCCTATTTTTCAGCTCCTTCTCATATATTTTTTAGAATGTATGTTAGTTTTCCAAAATTCAAAATGAACAGTTCTTTAAGAAATTATCTAAATTTCTTAAGCAAACACCAGATTCCCTGAAAAACAATGTTACGTATATCACTCTGGAACTAATCAAGCACTTGGGTATGATTGAGAAATAAAACTGAGTTTAATGAAATTCAAATACTTGAGAACGATAATCCTGAAGCCTCTAATATATAAGACGACGACTGTTGTATATGTGCATTACATCATCTGATATACCAATGATATTAATCAGTTAAATTTTTTATCAACATTTTTTAGTACTTTGCATGAATCAGTTTTTGCTTCAACTACAAATGATGGACATTGTTCATACTCTTCTTTTATGCTTAGTGATTATTATCAATTATAGTGGTAAATATAAAAATATGATATATAATAATAATTTGTGCTTTTTAATCAACACTCGCGAACTGTACCTCGAAATGGAAAGGTGCGCAGCTGATACACTAACAACTGTGCACATAATAATCAAGAGGCGTGTAGCTGGCTCTTCTGGAATTATCGATCAACAACTATTGAGCCTATTTCAATTTTCCAATGGTTCCAAATCGTTCTGATTCGGGTACTTGGAATAGGATACATAATGGCTGCATATTCATTTCGCGGGAATAATTTGATGAAGATTATTTACTTTTCAGAAGAAATATCCGCGAAAATCTTCACGCTCGATAAGTAATTAACCTTGGCTACGCGCATCAATACTCTTTGTCCTTGCACTCCATCCTCAGTCCAGTTTACAATGTAATGCATATACAGAGTTCCAAACATTTCGAAACTGTTAGACACTTCCATCTCCGAGAAGATTATTACATTTTTTTTATTTTTTGTAAATAAGAGATTTGAATGAATTCGCTAAGACTTTATTAGCCATAAGGGACGCATTTTTAATACAATGCTCGAATTTACTATTCAGCTCTTCAACAGTTTTGTCAGAACATGATATTTTTGTATTCTTTCGATTGCGTTATCACGATTAGAATGAAAACTCTACGTCTTATCAGAAAATCGATATGGAAAAATGTTCTCTCCAGCACTTTTCCTTTCCTTGTATCACGTAGTTTCGCTGTAAAATATAATTTTTCATAAAATTTTTCACGTTTTGAACAGAAACTATCTATCTGAAGAAAAAAATAGCATGAAGTGAATTTGTTGATCATCCAAAGATGAATAGATTTGCTTCCCAAAATTTTCTGCGTCCTGCTTGGTTTGGATGCAAAAGTGAATTTCTTTTTTTCAAAAAAGCTTATTTGTTGGATAAAACTGGAAATATTGGTCAAAAATATCTGGTTAACGAACTCGTCCTTCCTTTCTGGGCCTCAAAAAAGTATATCAAAGCACAATGCAATCTGATCAACCTTTTGAGATATCGTGTTTGCGCGATACAGACCACAGACTGCATACTACAGACTACAGAGAGACAAACCCCTTTTGAACATTGATTTTTTTTCTGATCTAGGGAGTCTCAAAACGTGGAGATTCGGAATTCGACGTAGTCATTTTTTACGAAAAACAAATACCTTGTCATTTGGAAAAGAATTGAGGATTAGTTTTCAGGATTAGCTATTTCAAACAAAATATTTTAAAATATTGGAAAATAAATTTTGAGTAAATAATTTCCAATAGAAGGAAATTATTTAGGTTAGACTGGTTAGGAATAATAAAATGCGATGTTT
>WSXT02125385.1:0-10841 GCA_011762715.2 Neuroterus valhalla
CCATAAATTCAACTTTTTGGTGGAAAATCAATTTTTCTTCGTTGCGAATTTCCCTAATGGATTTAAAATTCAGTTTTAAAATTCGATTTTAGATGTTTTAGGGAATTTCTCAAATTCGAGGGGAAAAATAATTTCAAAATTCTCACCGCATTCGAGAGTTGAACATAACAAAATCCTTTGCTGCGTCCTTTGGCATCCCGAACTATCTTAAACAACGTGATTGGTCCTGCGGGTGAAAGAGCTTCCTTTACTTCTTCCTCCGTAGCTGTATAATCCAAATTACTAACAAAAATAGAAATCTTATCATCGACTTCCGGGATCACATCCTCTTCCATTTTTTCATCTTCCTTAAAACCAGGAGGTGGTTCTATTCCAGAACTTCCTTCTTCCATTTTCTCCTGTTTTTCAAGTTTTAGGACGCTTTCTCTCAACTTCTGTTTGGGTTTATCGCTTAATACCATTCGGGAAATTTTCTTTGGTGAAATTCCAAGACTCTTCCTCATTTTGCCACTCTCTTCTGCTTTCCTCTTTCCCATCTTTCTCGATTGAGCAAAAACATCGACAGGATTAGAGGAAACCTGAGACTTTTGGCGCTCATCGTTTACTTTTGTTAGCCTCTCCTTCGTCTTCGCTTCGCAAGTTTCCATCTGCTCTAAAGTTCCTTCGTCACGTTCAAAATCCATCCACGCATTGGCAATGCTTTCAGGCCAATCCTTGACAACCAAAAGAGCTTTTGAGTAGAGTTTCCTTAAGTGCTTTGTGGTTCCGTAACATCTGAGAAATTTAAGTTTTTATGTCAATTACTCATTTTTACCCAAATACAAGGACTCGGACTCAAATCAGGGATCAGAATAATGTCAGAGTGTCTAATAATTTTCATATCGAAATTACTTTGACTAAAAGCTCGAATAAAATGCACCTAACGTAAGGTTCTAAAACTTCCAAAAAATAGAATAAAGTTTCTATTTTTTATGTGCTAGTTATTATGATTATCTTAATGGTGAATAATTCTCAGACGTAATTGCGTTTTTTTTTTGGTATTAGCATTTCAAACCAATTAACAAAAATTTTGAGGGTTACATAAATTTTTATTTTATTTTAGGGGCCGTACTTAAATTACGTAATTACGGAATCCGATAAAAAGACGATAATTTGCCAATTGAAAACATGTTACAACATTATTGATTAAACGTCAAAAGTTTGTGAGAGTAAATCACCTGAACAAGAAATTTAATAATCTAATAATCCGATAATTTATTGAAAGCCTAAAATTTGCCAATTCACAACGTAATTGTATATTTTGGAAGAAATTTCAGAAATTCGCAAAAGTTAATTACGTAAAAAATGAATACGAGTGATAAAATTCTTCTATGAAAATACTTGCACTACCGTCGGAAATTATGAGATCGATTGACGCAAGCACCATCAAAAATCACTGCTGGCTTTGAACCACGATAACTCAGCGACAAAAAAATGATAGAACATTAAAAAAAAGTTGGAAATCCTATGGAATTTCACGTCTAGTGATGTGAAATAAATTTGGTTTTCATGTGCTAAAGAGAATACAGCACGTGATAAGTTTTGGAAGAAAATGCTAGATTTTCTAAAATTTTGTACCTCGACTTCAAGTTCTAGCATGACCTAGGAAAATTGTTGTGAAAATCTGAAAATTATACAACATTGAGCCTGAAATTTTATCTTCGATTTAAGCCAAAAAAACTTTAAAAATCTTAATCGGTTCCAGAGATACGATTAAAAATGTTCAATCGTATCTGAGTTGAGTTTTAGTCGACGAACATGGTTTTCGGCCGGTCTGCTGCTCGCTTCCCACTTTGAGGCAGGGCCGAATAGGCCATACACAGAGGTGGTGCTTGATTGGGACTGTCTTATACTTTTAATTCTGCTCATCAGTAATTTTTATTTCAAACTATTGTACATTTTAAAAATTATTCATTGTTTTTTTAGTTATTCACAATTATTTCAATTCAGAATTATTAATAAAAATGTAGATATATTGAAGTTATAATAATATAATAAAATATTCTTTGGGGAAGTTGTATTGACCCTCGATAATAAAATTCGTAAAAAAAATTTGTTGTTCGTCGTTTTTGCATTCAATTATACCTTACCCTGAAGCCAAAAATGAACAACAAATTGTCTTAACGAATTTTATAATAACATATAATAATAATTTCATTATTATTAACTTTAAATGTTTTTGAGAGTTTTTATATAAATAACTTATTGAGAAATTGGATGCTGCATTCGTTTGAAAAACAGTTTACTCTCGTAACAATATATCTGCATTTTTATTATTATTCTATTCGATAAAAATTTTAGGAAATAAAAAAAGTATAGAGAGCCCCAATCAGGCACCACCTCTGTACTCGGTATTCGGTCCTGGCTCAACGAAGGAGGCGAGCAGCAGAACGGCCGAAAACCGTGATCGTCGACTAAAACTCAGCTTAGATACGATTGAACATTTTTAATCGTATCTCGGGAACCGATGGAGATTTTTCAAATTTCTTTGGCTTAAATTAAAGATGAAATTTCAGGATCTATGGTGTATAATTTTCAGATTTTCGCAACAATTTTCCTGGGTCATGCTAGAAGTTGAAATCGAGGTACAAAATTTTAGAAAATCAAGAATTTTTCCTCAAAACTTATGTTTTTTGTAGCGATTTGTTTCAAACTTCGATTTTTTCTATGGTCACTTTCTCGAAACCTTTTGTTTCATTTTTATACGCCGTTTTTTTTTCTTCCAAAAGTTATTTGCCTTGGTCTGGCAAGCCTGATGACTTTTTTGTGGATAGCATTCTACTCAAGCATCGAAAAGTAGTGGGTTAAGATTGCCTGACATGTTATAAATTTTTCTATTGTCCAAAGACTAAAATGGTCTGAATCGCTTGTTCACCAAATTTTTATTTCATCAATCGCATGTATCGAGCACAACAATTACCACTCAGCTGTTTGCCAAAACAAATGAATAATGAAACGCGCAACACTACTATCGATTCTAAGAATCGATCCGTCGTACGATAGTATCGTCAGTAACAATAGTGTCGATTAATTTAAAAACCCCACGATTTTTTTTACGTAGATCCAGTGTAGATCTATGTCCTTTGTGAATTTTATCCCGTTACATGAAAAAATCAAGGCACCACGGATTTTCAAAGTTTAGGACGGGCATAACTCCAGAGCAGCAGAAGAACTAAAAGGACTAACTCCATCGTTTTTGAAGTGAAACTCCTTATGGCGCGTTCTGAGATTTTTTTTCTTTTTCTTGTTCAGTGTGTTTGTTTCGCCATGAACGATAGAACACGTTTCTAAAATTTCCCCTTCAAAAAAAGACAAAATTTTTGAAAAACCAAAATGTACGAAAGATGTGCCAAATGAATTTTGAAAAAACGAACTAATGAAATGGTTGAAACAAGAGAATAACTTTGAAAGGGAAGTAATATCTGACGAAAAGCCTAATAGTATTAAAAAAAATTTCATTCGATATTTCATTTCATAACCTCACCCAATATCATGATCATCGTTTTTTTATGGTTTCAGTTATAATAATTTATCTTATTATTTATTTAGTACTCAATCAATACATTAAAACATAAAAAAACGTTTCGATGACATTTTAGAATGACATTTTCATCACGAAGACACGAATTTTTTCAGAATTTTACAAGGCCAAAATACCAAATTCGTTTTACATTATTCAGTTCGATGAAACTCTCAAAATTGCTGAAATTTTAGAATTTTAGAAGTTCAGTACATTATTATCAATTTTCAAAATTCCAATCGTATCGAAAATTTCAGAATTGCAACAATTTTATTATTCTCGGGAATTGAAAATTTCAAGATTACAAAAATCATGATAGAATATTTAAAAACTACCGAAAATGATACAAAAAACCTAATGTTTCAATCGCAAAAAATTTTACAGTTATAATTATTAAATTTCCCCAGTTTTGACATTACAGAATTTTCAACAGTCTTAGAAACTTCTGTGTCATTCGGAATTTTGAGCATCTTGAAATTTGCATGACTCTTAAAATTTATACCACTTTACGTATTATAAAACTGTTGAAAATTTACTAATGATATAAGAGTTTCAGTATTTGAACAGAATTTCAAAATACGTTCTTATTACATTAGTTTTAGAAACGCAACAATTTTATTGGTTAATGCTACTACAATAATTGTGGTAACATTAGAATTTATTCTCAAAACTTGCATTACTTAGAACAAAAATATAGAAATCTCAGTGTTTCCGAAATTTTTAGAGTATTAGTGAATTTAAACGTCCGAAATGAAATTCTCCACTTCGGATACATTTTTAAGGTTTTATGTAATATTTATATTAATTAGTAAATTATCCTAATTTTGAAGTTTTCAAACTTTGTGACACTTGAAATGTCTGCAATTCTCAAAATGTCTAAATGTCCGACTTTTTCAAATGTTGAAATACGAGTATGATGGATCTATCTTTTCCTCTAGGTTGATCGCTTATGCTGAACAAAATCAAAATGAAATTACAATGTTCCTTTTTAATATGACATAATAAATGGAATACAAAAAGCACACATTGTGTGACAAAGATGGTAAAACTGAGAGTCGAGAGAGAAAAGCGATTTGACAGATCGTGGTTTAGAGGTTAGGGACTCTTGTTATGATTTTATACTTGTGTCAAAGAAGGCACAACAAAAATCTTGAGTGGAAATAATTAACAAAATTGTCTTTTCCCTTAAAGTAATCCGTGGTAAAGTGTGTCGAGTACAACCGCGACGCTGCACTCGGACAAAAACTTTCCCGTTTAATGGCTATTGTCCACTTTTTCCTTAGATTTTCATTATTCGAAAATCGATGTTCGCCTTTATTCCTACACCTAAATGCCACACACATACCTGGCATTTGAAATTATTGCTTTAAACTTGATTCAAAATAAACGTCAACAGTGTGCAATATATGTGCATAGCAGACGACGCCGCCGTCTGTTATGCCTCCACGCTCTCTAACGATCCTTGCGCCCGCAAGTGTCAGTCGCCGTCCCCATACTCACTCCTTAATTTTTGTTCAATTCGTTTTTTTAAGTTAACGTTCAACTTCTCCGTTTTTGGTTAGAAAGTGATCTTTTTTAGTTGAAAAATTGGTTTAAAATCCGTCATATTGGTGATTGATCTCTGGTAAAAAATTCAACGGTTCGGGTGCAAATTGGTTCTTTTTTTAGTGTAAATTAATTTTTTAACTGAAAATTCAACTTCAACAGTTAGGATTTTACATACATTTTCCTTAGGTTGAAATTCAGTTTTATATTCAGAATCTTCATTGATTCAAATTTCGACTATTAAATTCTTCGTTGAGGATTCATATTTTGCAAGTAATATTTCAACTATCCTGTTTTCAATTTAATTATTTTATTCAAACGTCATTCTTATTGATGGAGAATCAATCTGTTGTAGTTGAAAATCCATTCACTTCGATGAAAATCTATCTTTCCTGATCTGATAAAATCTCTTTCAGATTAAAATGTGCAATTTCTTCCTGGTTGAAATATAAACTGTATCATATAACGGATAAACGCGACAAGCAGCAAGAGTGAAGGGGAGAATCAGCAAAAGAGAAAAGAAAAAGGGAAGAAGATCTTGAAGAAGTAGAGAAGACGGGGCAATGTAAAAAGAGCAAAATAAAAACGAAAACAATGGAAAGAGAGAGGAGAAAAAGGAGTTTGATATTGAAAATGATGAAAAAAAGAAGAGAGGAATGTGTGAAATGCCAGATTATTGAAGTAGGGAAGGGGATGAGACCAAGGAGGAGGTAAAAAAACTACAAAAGAATTTGGAAGAGTAGGAAAAGGAGAAAAAGAAAGTATGATAAGATAGATTGAGTTAATTAGAAGCAAGGTCTGTGATCAGGAAAGTGTGATCAGGGTTTCGGAAGTAAAAAGCGGAACAGGAGAGGATGTGATAAGGAAGGTGATTATTGTCATTCGAGCCAAAGTAATAGTGGAAGAGGTAAGGAGTATAGGAGGAATACAAGAAGGAAGGAAAGGTATGTATTTGATGATACAAGGAAGTGAAGAAGATGAATATGAAATAATGGGTAACAAAAGACTGTTAAAAGGGAGAACAGAGAAAATAGAAGAATACATGACTTGGGAGTTAAGAGAACGTAGCAGGGTATAGGGAAGGTATAGATACGAGAACTGGAGAAGACGTGGAAGTAAACGACTTCTTAAATGTTCCAGGAATAAAAATAAGGATACAAGTTCCTGGAAGGAATTGAAAAAAATGATAATTATAATGATCAGTGATGATGATGAGTGAGACATGGGTAGGCGAGAAATACTGGAAGGGGATAGAAAAAAAGTTACCAAGAGGATATGTTTGGAAGATGCTAAAAGCAAGAAAGGAACATGAGAAAGGGAGATGGATGGGTGGATCAGAGGCAGATGTCGAAACAAAGAACGGAGTAATAATGAGAAGGATTGAAGTGGAGGGGAATGGGGCAGCGATAGTATTCGTCTACAGGAGAAGAGGAGGGGTAGAAAGTTATAAGGACGTGGATTGAAGAAAGGAGAGGGGCTAGTATTTATGGGGGGTGACTTAAGTTTATGGACTGGAGATCAGGGAAAAGAGGTATAGGATTAAGAAGAGGAGCTGTTTATTAGAAATTCGAAGCATAGAGAAATAGTTCAGGAGAGTAGGATACTTCTTAACCTGATAAGAGAGTCAGGATGGTTAATTTAGAATGCAAATTCAAAGAGGGACGAGGATGGAGGAATAACAATCGCAGGGAAAGGAGAAGCTGTGATGGACTACATCATTGCGAAAGAAAGAATAACGTAGCTTTTGGTTGGAGTGTAAGTGGGGAATGAGAGGAGCTCATAAATATTCTATAGATATGAAGAGGGTATTCGATAAGGTTAAAGAGGTGGTCAGACCAACATTCATATGTTTCTATTTTCTATGTTCTATTTTCCATGTTGGGAGACATAGAAAAAAGATGTTGATAGGTTTAGGAATGTTAGGACGGTAAATAAAAAAATGAAGGAGAGTGTAAAAGAATGGAGAAGATGTTAGATTAGCAAAAAAGGAGTACAATGGGAGAGAACGAGAGTATGAGGAATTGTTGAACGACAGAAGGCAAAAGGAAGAGGAAAGTTATATGGAAGAGGTAGAGAGAGCAGTGAATGATGGATATGTATGGGTGGTAATCAATAGAGGAAGAGGAAGAAGGTAAAGAAGTGAATGAGAATATAAAAATGAGTGATTCGAAGTACTTCGAACTACTGTTAGTATGGGAAGAAAAAAAAAGACGTGAATGAGGATATCAAAATGAGTGAATAATCGGAGTACTTCGAAGGACTGTTAGGAGGGAAAGAAAGAAAGGAAGTGAATGAGGATATGGAAAGAAGTGACTGATGGATTAACTTCGAAGGGCCGTTAGGAGAGGAAGAAAGAAAGCTAGAGAAGAAGAGGAGGAGGTGATAGAGGAAGAAGGGGAAGACAGAAGCGATATACGCAGGGAGTGAGTAAACGAGTTAATAGAAAGGCTGGAAGAAAAGCGACAGAAGGGGATGTCATGAAAATGAAGCTCTGAAGTATGGGAGGAAGGTGAAAAAGAAGAGATGTGGATGATTTGTAACGAAGTATGGAGAGGAGGAGGGTGCAGAGGAGAAGGGTGGACTGAAGAATGGGAGACGGAATAGGTGATTCTGCTAATAAAAAAATGAGAGGGTAAAAAGTTAGATGATTATAGAGGTATCACTCTTATGTCGGGGGGATATAAGATCTATGCGGAAGTGCTCAGAAACAGGTAAGAAAGTCAGGCAGAAGAGAAAAGTAGTATACCACACAACCAGACGGGAGTAAGGAGAGTAACGGAAGTAGATTTCAAAGCAGCTTTTGACTCAGCCAACAAAAGCGTGTTGTGGCAAGCTATGGAAGGAAGGAGATTTTTAGAATAGAACTGCTTGGTTGAAATTTTTTTTTTTTTGTTCGAGCAATAAGATTGGTACATCCATGTGTGTATAATAATTGATCATATTTTGATCAATAGTAATTCATGAATAAGTAATTCATTGATTTGTAATAATAAAGCATAAAATATTTTAAAAGTGAGCGGCAAAACTGGTTTAGTAGAATAAAAAGCCTCGATTCATATGCGAACGAATTATGTAGCCCATAATCGGTATCACTATCTTGATACAAAGCACGCAAACAATAATTGCTTGCTGAGTAATACGACATTACTTTTGATTTTAATAGGTATTCACAAAACTGTTCTATTAGAAAGACCTCGCATTATATAAATCGACCGCATTTCAGCTTATAAAGAAAACATTTACTCTCTTCTACCAAGGATTTATGAAATAGGTCTGTGTATTCTATTAGTATCAACTATTTAAAATATTGACTTTAGGCTTTAGTAGGACCGCACAGTGGTTCAAAATCCCCAATTTCCGGTCAAAACCTCTAAATGTGTAATAATCGTATTGAAAGTTACATATCCGGAAGTTTTTGGGGTCGCTGAATTCGAAAATGATGTTTGTTTTTCGAAATTTAAAATTACGGACACAAAATGGCGGCCAACGTGGATAAAAAAATGGAGTATGGAAGAAAAACCAACTTTTACTTACGTTTTCGGGGTCGCTAAATTTGAAAATGCTGTTTGTTTTTCAAAATTCAAAATTGCGGACACAAAATTGTAGCCATCTTGCATAAAAAATAGAGTATGTAATGGAAATAAACTTTTATTTACGTTTTCGGGGTAATTTATGGTAATTTCCCAAGGAAATTTGTTAACTTACCATGAATTACCTCATATTATATTCGAAGAATTTTCATGAATTTTCGGAAATTTATGAGAATTTAGGGTAATTTATACTATTTTCAAAGGTAGATTACCATAACTTTCGTCAACTTATATTCGAAAAATTTCAATGAATTTCCATAAATCCATGAAAATTGTAGGTAATTCATACTAATTTTACAGGTAATTAATGGTAACTTATGATAAATAACCTAAAATCGAATCAAAATTTCAATTAATTTCCGGAAATATATATAAAATTTTGGTAATTTTTACTAATGTTAGAGGTGTCTATATATTTAAAGAAAGTCGAAGTGATCACCATGTACAAGTAAAAGACGATATGGTTAAAACATTCGACGACAGGGATTAGTATTCTCAGGAATTTCTTGGTGCAAAAAAAGCTTGAAAGCTTCCTCCTAATTGCACATATCGCCTATGCGACGAGCCTCTTGCTATGAGCCGCGCAAGGCACAACGGTGCGCCGCACGCCCCAAAGGAATCGTTCCCAAACGGAAACGGGCAAGCTAGGGCAAAAAATTATAACGCCACTTTATTGAGAACATCTTCCTGTGTGCAACACAGTAAGAATCAAAGCGGTCTGATGTGGCCTGGATAACTAATCCCTTATTGAATTTCGGAATTTCGACTGCGCGAAATAGGAAAAGGAGCGCTAACATCACGACATTTCTTCCAGACGCGTGCATTATTATTTTCACTTCAAACTAAAACAGAAATATTGTACATGTCTTAGCGATTAAAATCCATGAGGTCAGGAAGTACTGGTCAACTTGCAACTGCTTTTTTTCGACACTTACATTTCACTTGGACGCGCGAAACATGTCAGCTGCGTAACAAGTGTTCGGCCGAACGTTAGACTTTGAGCGTATCCCTTGTCGAAAATGATGAATATTAAAATCTTGCCTTTTGGATTTCTCGACAGAAATGCACCTTATACACGTACAGTGAATTCCATCTCGATTGAAAACTGCCGATATTTGAGGTTTTGACCGGAGATTCGGGATTTTGAACCACTGTGGACCGGTATATATTTTCCTATTTCTAATCAGGATCTGCTAGATAAAACTAATTCAGGTTCTTTATGAAATGCAATTAAACATTCTTCATTTCCCTTAAATTCCAGAATAAAATATTGCATTTTCAACAGAATAGGCGAATCATTGACAGGAGGATGGAATTTACAATCGAAGGGATCAATTTCAAAAACAAAAAGACGATTCTTCAACCAAAAGGATTTCTCAACCAATAGAAAAGCCAATCTTCAGAATAATATATATTTTTCTAATCCTTGAAGGGGAAACCTCTACAAAATAATAAAATTTCTTATCAAAGAAATGAAAAATTGGCCTAAAAATTGATTTGTAACAATATACATGGATTTTCAACCTTAATTTTCGCATTTTCAACAGTGTGGATCAATGTCAACCAAAAGAAAAATAAATTTTCAACAAAATACATCAACGCTTAACTGAACATGAATCTATGAAGTTTTCAGATGAAAAAAATTACAGACCGAAGAAAACGATAATTCTAAACAAATAGAAATGTCCAGAGAAGGCATGATTTCTCAACCAAGACAGATTTGTAATCGAGAAGATATGAGAAAAAGGTATCAATTTCGAATAAATAAAAAAATGTTAATCAACAACAAAGAAATGTTTTAATGAGGGAGTTGAATTATCTACACAATCAGTTAAAGGTTTTTCAGTAAAGAGGAAGAGACATTTCTACGAAATTATTGAATTTTCAAGCCAGACGATTTTTCAAGAAGGTAGTTGAATTTGCAAACCGAATATTTGAATTTCCCACGGAACAATTACATTCATAATAAGAAAAATAGACATCCATTCAGAATCAAAAACAGTTTTTTCCTACAAGAGAAGGAAGATCTTTGAACCAAATGGTTGAATGCTTATCGAAAACAGATCAATCACACGGAAAGGAAAATGGTACGTCTGCGCGCTCCACACTGAGCCGTTCATCTGCTCTGATGCGTGTACGCCTGAATG
>WSXT02125396.1:0-10841 GCA_011762715.2 Neuroterus valhalla
AAAAGCTAATGAGCAGTCGCGGACAATTGTTCAGTGATGGTCCTGGAGTAAAAAGCCCTAAGCTAATGCATTAACAACCGTGCTGAAAGCTGAATGGCACCTGGGTATGGTGTCCTTTACGGTGTCTCCAGGAAACCGGGCGATCTTCTGGAGTATGCAGCCTTATTTTGCATGCGAGGCTCTACGGAGGTGGGCACTCCTTCCCCTAGCTACTCGTGGGAATAATTACGGAAACACAAAACCCAAATACAATTATGAATGCGGTTCGAAAGGATCGAACGCGCAGAGCACTCAAGAATGATTCGGTCAGTATTGTTGATCGTTCCAGAGTTCGGGGTGCTGATTCAGGCAGAAACACGATGGCGAACGGGCGAGACAATCGACGTTCTTCATGAACGGATCAGTTTGATAATGACCTACTTAGTTGCTACGATGCCAATACTGTCCCTGATCGCAGAAGTTACATTTCGCGCCTGCACACTCTGTGGTGCCAGAAACACCAAGAGCTCTCGCACCTTTCACAGCAAGTGTTAAGAAACCGTGCCGTAAACCTCTGAGGAAGAATAGATGCACGCGGAACGCTTCCTCAACAGCTGCAAGAATAAGCTGCAGACAAGAATCAGGAAGCGACATTGAGACCAACTGCTAGAACAAGGCTTCTCTTGAGTGACGATGACGATTTTGGGACAAGGAGGAACATTAACGTTCAGGTACCTCCCAAGCCCCATAATCTGGATGAAATGGATGCTACCCTTCAAGAAGATCTCTCAGAAGATTCCGACCTCTGGACCATCACTTGTGCAGTTTCTGATGCAGTGGGAGCTATAGCTGATTACAATCGAAGGTCCGAATCAACGATTGATGAAGAGACTAAAAAGCGCTTGCATCAACCTAACAAGAAGCTTGGCTAGGCAAGGCAGAATGCGTCTCGTAAGCTGTGTGTGATAGACTACATAAAAGCCGGTTAGCCTTTTACGGCAAAGGTCTGGAATTTCGCTCATGAAATGAGGATCCATCATCACACTCTGGAAATGCCAAAGCTGATGACCACTAAGCAGCACACAATGAGCCCTTTCCTCTTCTGCATCACACTATTGCCACTGTCCTTCACACTTCGCGATTCTCATGGTTACATCTGCGGTGGAACTTATGTTCGTTAGCACAGGAACACTCTTATATTTTATATGGATGACTTGAAGATCTATGCTTCTGGAAGAGAAAATCTCGAGGATGCTTTGAGTATCGTCGAAAGGTACACACGAGAAATCAGTATGGTCTTTGGATTGGATAAGAGTGCCAAGATTCATCTGTAACGTGGACGAATAGCAGGTATAGATAAGGACCCTGAGCCTCTGGGCGGAAGTGCTAGCAGGCACCTTAGCGCTAGAGAGAGCTACAAATACCTGGGCGTGCCTGGGAGCCGCATTCAGGATACAACATCAGTGAAGGAGGTTGTCCGAAAAAGATACAAACACCTTCTTCGACGGATTTGGTCTTCCAACCTGTCGCTGTTGAACAAGATATCTACGACTAACATGCTTGCAAGATTATGCATATGGAGATAAGCGGGCAAATCAACTCGTCTGTTCCGCGCTTACACATCGCACGCCGTAAAGGCGGACGCGGACTCATCAATCTTCAATGCCTCTACAACCAAATTATCCTAAGTACTGCTCCCATCATCGCGAACTGTAGAAGTCCTCTCCTGAGAATGGTCAGGAATCACGAAATGAGTGGGCAAGGAGCGATCCTTTAACTCAACATCAGAATCGAGAACAGTGCATTACTCTACCAAGATGTATTACTTCTCGAAGCACAGGTGAAGAAAGCGGAGGTCGAAAATTTCCTGGAACAACATGAAGATAAGCTGCTGCACGAGAACTCTTACAAAATTGTAAAAAGTTCATTCCTGTCACATAAGTCAACGTTTGCTCTCCCTTAATCATCTGGGCTGAATTCAGAAACGGAGGTCTTCATTTTTGCGTGTCAGGCCGGCGTGATTTCCACCTAAGCATACCGTAGAAACATCTTACGTCAAGAAGTTCCCAGCGATAGGTGCAGGGTGTGTCTTGAACTCCCTGAGCACCTGTGGCATATGCTATCCAATCGTCCTATTCACGCGGGAACGACGTATTTGTACAGACACAACAATGCCTTAAGAGTGCTTTACCATCATCTTTGTCGCTCTTGAGGCGTTAGCTGCGACCCTGCCCTGCTGAACGCTCCAAGGGGGACGAAGTCTATTGTTGAGAACGAGGAGTGTTGAATCTACTGGAACTACGATTTCTCGACAATAGCCCCTGTCCAACTCACAAGACTCGACATCGTGCTCCTTGACAAACGTGACCGAACTATATTCGTGATCGAATTCTCGGACTCGGTCAACTACAACATCAGAGGCAAGGAAATCGAGAAAAAGGAGAGGTACATACATCTTAGATAATACCTGCAGCGTATCATCAAGGATATTCGGTTTAATTAATTTTTCTCATCATCCGTGCTCTTGAAGGTGCGACGCCTTTCGCGTGCTAAAAATATGCCGTGGCACTTGCCGGCTGGATGCACTCATCTCACCGTGAGACGTGGCCAAGGGTGTATTTTACCGCGGTTCAACTGGGAGCTTGCGCCATTTTCTGGAATGACAGTTGCTCCCAGGTGGACCCTGCGGTGGTTATTGAACCAATGTTTTATTATATATGCAAACATACACATATAATTTATTTATATACATATATTTGTTCATATCTGAACTTATTTATAAATGAAAGTCCTACAAGACTACTAAAATTAATAATTTACAACGAAGTTCTATGATTCTGAAAATTGAAGCATGTTTTTAAATCATAAATCTGAAAAATTTTTTGAGGCTGCAGAAATATCATGCAGTTCAATATTACGCCAAAATCGCGATTACAATCATCTCGATTTCTCCTGTTCTTGCATGTATTTTCTAGTCCTAATGGTTCCAAGTGGAAGTATAAATAAATTTTTATTTGCTCGGAATAAGAAAATATGTTCCAGGTCTAAGAAGAAGCTTCATTAAATGGAATATTTCATTTTATCACCTTGGAAACTGCCTGGTATGTATGTTTTTGAAGTGATAACTTTATCAAAAATGAAGAAGACATTTCAGTTGCGAGGACGTAATACTTATTAAATTCAAGGACATATATTCCTAATTCAGAAACATAATGTTTCTCCGAAAAAATTTTGACTTTTGCAGGAAGGAAAAA
Source organism: Neuroterus valhalla (assembly GCA_011762715.2). Taxonomy (NCBI): domain Eukaryota; kingdom Metazoa; phylum Arthropoda; class Insecta; order Hymenoptera; family Cynipidae; genus Neuroterus; species Neuroterus valhalla. The sequence goes on from WSXT02125396.1 coordinate 3,234, forward strand.
TATTTATTCAGTTTAAGAACGAATAAAAACCCTGGATTTTAATGTAAACAGTCCCATCAGCCGCAGATCCAAGGGATCCAAGGGCAATATGGCCCCTCCTCAAACTCTTCATGTCCCCCCTCCGTAAACCGCTGCTTGCTCCGCCCCTGAGTTGTTTGAAATAAAATTACAAATAACTGACACGATGTTCGTCTATTTACGAGTTTCACAATAAAGTATTCTTAATACTCCTGTGAAGATGAAAGTGGGTCACAGTTAACTTCTGTATTTGTCACTAGTATTTGCATTATGGAGCAATAACCTGTAAATACGTGATATGAGAAGATGTGACGTACCAGATTGATAAGTTTCACAATAAAGTCCTCCAATTGTTTGAATAAAGATAAAAATTTCATGTCACCACGTTTTTAATTGAATTTTTTTGTATGAATTGTCTGTATGCACTGGGGTCTACATTTCTGTTATAGCTAGCAAAAATATATTTTCTACATATTGGAATGATTCCCCATAATTTTTTCCAGATTTTCAGAATGAAATCTTTGATTAGCATAAACTTTTCGAAATTTGAACTCCGAAAACATTTATTTTTTCAATATATTTAAAAGCTGTGTTACCATTTCTTTATCAAATTAGTTTCCCTCATAAGAATTTATTTATTTTGGGACCGATTCCAATGTTCTATGTTATTTTATATTCATAAAGATTTTTCTTAAGAGACGAGCAGAGGAAATTTTTCCATTATCCTCATTTATGATAGGAGGAATGAGATTCATCTGAATTCGGATCTATCCACTGAAAGAAGTAAAAATTCCGTTTTCTCACGATACCACGCTATTAAGACTAGGGACCAAACTCATTGGCTTCAAATAATTCTAATAAATGTTTTACAAATTTTTTTCGATAGGTTCATAGTTTTTGTTTTGAGCACATAAAATTACACCATAATACAAAAAATTCAAATCCATTGCTAAACCACGAATAATACGGTGGAAAGTTCAACAGCAAAGTTTCCCACATCAAAAAGTCCTACAAAATTTCTTGGAGATAAGGGGTCGTCCATAAACTACGTAGTCGATTTTAGAGGGAGGGGGGATAAGAAATACTTCGGTCATCTCCGGAAGGGAGGGGAGAAGCAGTTTCAATCAGATCTACGTAGCCTTTATTAAAACTTCATGTAATAATTTATTAATAAATTAACTTTGATACATGATGTTCGATTGCAGAAAAAAAAACAAGTTCAATTTTCGTCACGCTGTAATTGCTATTAATAAAACTTGTAAATTAGAAATTATAGAGTGGCGATTCGGCGGACGATTCCAAATCCCCGGTTTTTCACGGTCATGTTTTTCAATTTTCCTGGTCAACTAGAAGTAACATATTTATATTTGTCGCAAAACGCTTACATTTATTTTCATTCAAATCTAAACATCCTTTGACACAACGGATCAAACATTGCAAAATAAATCGATTCTGAAAAGAATACTCTAATTTTCAACAAAAAATATCATTTTTTACAAAAATCGGAACAGTTAAACTTACGATTAAAAAAATCAATTTACGATAACTAAAAAAAACAACAGATTTCGAACAAAATAAATCATTTTTCAACCAATGTGATGAATTTCCAAATAACATAAAAAGAAGATGAATTTTTTACTGAAAAGATAAATATTTTACTGAGCACTTCAATTTCCAACCATGAAGGTGAATATTCAAACAAAAAGATTAGTTTTCAAAAAGAAAGAATCAATTTCGAAGCAAAAATATTATGTTTCAACAAAATAGTCGAATTTCAAAGTAAAAAAAAAAATTATTTTCAATCAAAAATGGAACAGTAACATTTTTAGTTTGAAAATGCAATTTTAAAACAAGCACAAGTGCTTCATACTCAAAAAAAGAATCTTTAACTGAAGGAGTTGAGTTTTAAACAGATGATATAACTTTTACTGAAAAGATCAATCGTCAACAAAATTCATATTACTCAAATTTTGAATTTAAAAAAATGAATGTTTAACTGGAAAAATAAATTTTTGACTGAAACTATGAAATTTTCAATCGGAATAAGTTAAATTTTCAATTAGAAAAAATTACTTATAACACAAAAAACTAACTTTCAACCAAAAAAAAACTAACTTGTTAAACAAATTATTACATTTCCGCAAAAAATGATGAAGAATCAAATGATATTGTAAATTTTTAACCAAAATACAATTTTTAAACAGGATGGTTGAAATTGAAATTGAAATTTTAAATCAAACATAAGAGTTTTTTATTAGATGAATGTTCAACTCACATGGAAAATGTTTGACTGCATAACTTGAATTGTTAACCGTAAAGAAAAATTTTTGGAGAAGAATATTAACTTCCTGAAAAAACGATAATTTTCTAAAAAAAAAATCGATTTTTCAACAAAATATGTGAAGTTTCAACGGAATAATGGAATGTTCAATTCAAAAAGACAAATTTTCACTGAAACATCGAATTTTGAACTAGGAAAAATCAAGCTTCCATGAAAATGAAACAGTTAAATTTTCAGTTGAAAAATCTAATTGATTTGTAACCATAAAAATTTATTTTCTTCAAAAAAGGCAAACATTCCACGGAGTAAATAAATTCTCAAAGAAATAGTTCCATTTCCAAAATCAAAAATCAATCTTTAACAAAATACTTGAATTTACACCAAAAAGGATGTATAGATTTTCAACAAAATGGCTGAAATTTCAACCAGAGGTGAACTTTGAATCGAAATAATGTAACTTTAGCAATAAAATTTGATTTCCAACAAACAAGTTTAAATTTCAAACAAATATTTGATTTTTTAACTAAAACAGGATGAATTCGCAATGGACAATGTAAAGAAGCTTTCTATCATATTTCAGAAATATTTCTTCTCCAGAATACTACTTCAACTCTAAAGACCGCTTGAAGTACTTTCATTATTTATAATTTGGAAGAGGGGACTTTAAAATTGTGACAAATTTTGAATTGAAGAAACGATTTTCAAAAATTCCTCTCTATGGAATGCGAATTAAAATTAGTTTAAAAAGTCCCCGTGTTTTTTTTTCTTGATTAGCAACGTAATAAAGATTTATTATTATTTTATTATAATTAAGAAAACTATAAATATTTTCTGAAATTCCCTATCATCAATTCGATTATAAAATTTGAGTTAGCTAAAAAAACTGCAAAGAGCAACAAATTTGCAGAACTATTATTTGCTAGTAGAGTGAAACTCGATGATTATGCTCCTGTTTTCAGGAGGGAAAATGGCTGATTATGCTCCTGTTTTGTGATTATGCTCCTCTTTTTCTCCTTCTTTATCAGCGAGAGGAAGAGAGAGACAGAGAAGCATATGTGTCGCCATCTATTTCATTTTTACGCGCGGCGCCGCCGCCATGTTATAGAAGGAGAGAGAATGTCTCACTCTCTTTGTACAACATAGCAGCACTTAATTCTCACATCATCTCGGCGAGTTTTGCTCGTTCCCCTCTACTAGCAGATAAAATAGTAGATGCACCTCGGGGGAACCAGGCGATTGCTCCTCGTATGAGTTGAGCACCTCGGCTCCGCCTCGGTGCTTAACTCAAACTCGGCGCATAATTGCCTGGTTTTCCGCTCGGTGCATAATATACTTTTATCTTTTTATGTTAAAAAATGTCTTCCTCTCATGACCTATCGATATATTTAAGTATTTTGAAAATCAGATTAAAGGAACGTTACATTCTTCAAATCAAATGATAAGATCTCTTTTTGATTCATAAGAAGAAAGCTGTTATTTTTCGTATTTTTTTGGTAGAATTTTTGATAGTCTAGGTTGAGTTAAGTGAATTTCCGGTTTTTAATTAAACTCTCGTTCATTTCTCGGCCATTGAAATTCCCGGTTTCACGGTTCCCTTAGAATAATGCTACAAAGTTGCGTTTTTATCCGAAATTTTTCAACTTTTTGTCCGGTTTTCACTTGAAGTAAGTAATTATTTGATTTGATTCAGCAAAAATAATTGTTTAAATAAATCCTTAATGTTTATAGCTATCTCCTTCTCGATTGATACTCCATAGTTGCGGTTTTTCCTGGAATTTTGGACTTTTTATAACTTTTCAATTAGATTGAAGTAATCATTAATTCATGTTAAAAAAATAATTGTTTAAACAATTTGTTATTATTATAACAATACCCCCTTAGAATAATGCTACAAAGTTGCGGTTTTTCCGAAATGTTCAACTTTTTGTCCCCTTTTTACTTAAAGTGAGTAATTATTCAATTTATTTTGAAAAACTAATTGTTTACACAAATTGTAAATATTTATAGCTATCTTCTTCTAGATTATTACTACATAGTTGCAGTTTTTTAAGGGTTAGAAAACCAAGTTTTTTCCCTGAAATTTTTGACTTTTATTACTTTTCAATTAATAAAGTAATAATTAATTCATGTTAAAAAATAATTGTTTGAACAATTTATTATCATTGCTAATAATATTTCCTTTTCTTAATGATAGAAACTTGCGGTTTTTTTCTGAAATTTTTAACGTTTTGCCCACTTATCACTTGAAGTGAGTTAATATTTAATAATATTTAACAAAAATAAGTGTTTAAACAAATTATTATTGTTTATGGCTTTCTTCTCTTAGATTAGTGCTAAAAAGTTTCGGTTTTTTTCTAAACTCTGAAGCTTTTTGTCCACTTTTCACTTAGTAAGGTAATAATTAATACGAGTTGACAAACATGCTTATTTCAATAATTAATTATTGTTTATATACGTTTTCTCTCAGGTAAGTGCTAAAAAGTTGCGATTATTTCTGAAATGTTTAACTTTGCACTGAATAACCGAATTAGATTGAATATTGATTTAATTGGTGGTTAAATTAGATTGTTTTTTATTTGAGATAAAAATTCCATCTGTTGAAAAATTAACCATTATGTTTTTGATTAAAAATGTATATTTTTAGGTCAAAAATTCAACTCTTTGGTTGAAATTTAAACTACTTTCTTGAAAATTCAATTTTTGCGTTGAATATCCATGATTTTAGTAGAAAATTCGAAATTCAAATTTAACTGAATAAATTCAGCTTTTCTGTTTTAAATAATTTTTTTTTGAAAATTGGGAAAAGAACAAAAAAATATCTTAAAAAAATACAATACTATATAAAAAAGGTTATCTTTAATGTTTATGTATTATTTCTTCACAACTGAAAAGGTAAAGCAAAGTTAAATATTTCAGAAAAAACCGCAACTTTTTAGCTCAAATCTAAGAGTAGATAGCCTTAAACAATAATATTTTGTTTAAACAATCAGTTCTGTTAAATAAAAATAAATAATGACTCACTTCAAGTGAAAAGTGGGCAAAAAGTTAGAAATTTCAGAAAAACCTGCAAGTTTCTATTATTAAGGAAAGAAAATATTTTGAGCAATGATAATAAATTGTTTAAGCAAATAATTTTCTAACATGAATGAAAAATAACTTTAATCTAATTGAAAAGTGATAAAAAGTCAAAAATTTAAGGAAAAAAACCGCAACTATGTGGATTAATCTAGAAGAAAATAGCAAAAAAAATTTACAATTTGCTTTAAAATTTATTTTTGCTAAATGAAATAAAATAATTACTTACTCTGAGTGAAAAGTGTCCAAAAAGTTGAAAATTTCAGAAAAAAACGCAACTTTGTGACATTTTTCTAAAATAACATTGTTTTAATCAATAGCAAATAATGCAAATAAACCTCTAATTAGCAGTATAAAGTAGTATTTCATGTATATGAAAAAATCTGCGTTAAAAACCGCAAAAAAATTACAATTACAATATTTTTTTTCTTATGGGAAATGCGTGTTAAACTTCATGGGGCTTGCGTTACCTCTAAATATTTTTTTTCAAAACAAAAAAAATGCTTTCATTTTTTTGTGGATTCGAACAAATTTCCGGGCGTTCTGCACAAAAATTCAAAAAAAAGTTTCTAATACATTTTTGGACCACCCTATTGTTCAATAGATGTGAATATTGAATATTGACAAAGTTTCATATATTTATCGGGCCACCCTGAAGATTTTGCCCAGCATGAGTTGGAATAGACGTCTTCTGTAATGATGCAAAAATTTCTAAGCTGCCTTGTCGCTCTAGGCGATGATCCATTTGGTCTCTGGTGTAAATACGGAACTGATGATTGATTTTTCAATGACTTGTAACTAATTCGTCTCATTAGGTAATCAGATTCATTCGAGTCCATTCACTCTACTGATCTTCGCATCACTCTCACTTTCGGAATGACATCACGAGTGTCATTAGACCGCTCTTCAGAATAAATTACGTTCGAAATTGAAGTTCCGAAGAGATGCGACCAATATTCACAGAATCTATTATGCCTGGAGAAAGTTTTGCGAGTCAAGCAAATGAACTGAAGTATTCAAGATTCGAATGACGACATAAAGGTCCTTTTTCAATAGGTTAAGGTAAGCTATACCGAACCATGTCTCCACCAAATCATGAGGATATGTCATCGCCCCCTTCAGTGAAAGGACTCAAATACGAAAAACATTCAAGAATAGCAATAAATTTTGTATCTACTCTAAAAATACTCACATTTCAAGATAAAACTTTATAGTTATGATCCGTTTACGTATAATCCATACTTCTGTTATTTCAATCTATAGCTTGAACCTCAAATGTATTACGTCGGATCAATCGTAAAAAAATAATTGTCCAATAAAAATTGATTGCACTTCAAAGACATTCCGCAGTACTAGTTCTTCAATCTGAAAAAGTTAAGGCAGTTTTAGTGCAATTTTAACCAGCATTTAACAGAATTCTTTGCGACATGTGATCGCGATTCAGTGAGATGATTATCCAGCCAAAGTGAAATTGCACCAGAGGCACGCTGGTTTTTTCCATGCACCTTTGACAGCGAGGTGCGACCTTCTGTCCATGAAGGCAGCTTGAGCATCAGGAAATCTTGAGGGGAATTCAGTCTTTACAAGCATCGTTAAACGTCTTTTGCTCACTCTTGCGTAGCTCCTGCACTTAAGTGTCGCTCACAGCCGAATTACGTTTTGCAGTAGGATATACTTAAGCAAATTAAATTCATTCAAATTTCTGGCAGATTTCCTTCAAAGAGAATGTACATCTCTACTTTAATAAGAGCCAGCATATTCTGATTCAAGTTTGTTGAACTTGGATGTAATATGCTCAGACAATTAGAAGAGAAAACGTTACACAATCTAATGTCAATAGAAACTCACAATCAATTCCGAAAATTGCAATCGATTCAAGGGGATTGTATGCATGACGTTTATTCAAATTAAATATCTAATAATTAAATCAATGTGCAGTACACTTCTCCCTAGATGGAAAGCCACATCTTTCGAATCAAAGTTAAAGGACATGTTCATTCAAATTGTAAATTTCTCTCAAATGTTCAAGAAACAGCTACGGTTAAACGATTTTTTGGAATATTGCAAATTTAAGCACTAAGAACCAATGCGAGGCAAATCTGAACAAGCTGACATGAAGCCTTTTATTCAAAATGTAAGAAAGGCTCCCTTTATTTCTATACACTGGAACCTCAAACTTAATCCAGCTTCGGGCTTGGGTATCGACGGCCTTGGAAAGAGTTCGAGTGAGCTGA
>WSXT02125407.1:0-10840 GCA_011762715.2 Neuroterus valhalla
CTATCATTTTTGTAATCAGCGAATCAAGTCAAGAAAAGGGACATAGTGTGACCTTTCATTATTTCTGTGACTTGTCGAAGGGGTGCCCCCCCCCTCGGTACGTTGGAAAATAGGCAGGGTTATGACTTTACATTGTTTCTGTGACCTATCATCTGGTACCTTCCCGCTCACAACGGGACTTGGGAAAGGGGGTTGTGTGGTACCTAAGTTATTTCTGTGACTAGTCACATGTGTGCCTTCCCGCCCCCACGAGACTTGGTAAAGGGGGTCGTGTGGTACCTAAGTTATTTCTGCGAAGTCACAGGAGTGCCTTACCGCGCCCCACGAGACTTGGGAAAGGGGGTCATGTGGTAACTAATTTAATTCTGTGACTAGTCACAGGGGTGATTTCCCGCCCCCATGAGACTTGGGAAAGGGGGTCGTGTTTTACCTAATTTATTTCTGTGACTAGTCACAGGGGTGCCTTCCCGCCCCCATATGACTTGGGAAAGGGGGTCGTGTGGTACCTAAGTTAAGTCTGCGAAGTCACAGGGGTGCCTTCCCGCCTCCCTCCACGAGACTTGGGAAAGGGGGTCGTGTGGTACCTTATTTATTTCTGTGACTAGTCACAGTGGTGCCTTCCCGCCCCCACGAGACTTGGAAAAGCAGGTCGTGTGGTAACTAAGTTATTTCTGTGACTAGTCACATGTGTGCCCGCCCGCCCTCACGGGATTTGGGAAAGCTGGCCGTGCGCTACCCACGTCATTTCTGAGACTAGTCGGATGTGTGCCTTCCCGCCCCCACGAGACTTGGTAAAGGGGGTCGTGTGGTACCTAATTTATTTCTGTGACTAGTCACAGGTGTGCCTTCCCGCCCCCACGAGACTTGAGAAAGGGGGTCGTGGGGTACCTAAGTTATTTCTGTGACTAGTTACAGGGGTGCCTTCTCGCCCCCCACGAGACTTGGGGAAGGAGGTCGTGTGGCTACCTAAGTTATTTCTGTTACTAGTCACAGGGGTGCCTTTCGCCCCCCACGAGACTTGGAAAGGGGGTCGTGTGGTACCTAGGTTATTTCTGCGGTGAAGAGCATAAGTAGGTACCAAACCGAAACCAATAGTGATGCGATTTAATACTTATATCGTTCATTTACTTAAAAAGTATTACGCACAAAAAAAATTGTTCAGACAAAAAATCTGTATTTCGATGAGTTCTGAATTTCTTATTCAGAATTTTTATTTTATCTTGCATATTAGCTGAGATAATCGCAAAAAACCATGGCTTCAATGGGTTTTTCATGGTTTTTACCATGAAAATCGACTAGTCGCAAATTTTTACTATCATTGTCGTAATCAGCGCACCAAAATACATAAGTATACGAAGTTTCAAAAGAATCAGCGGTTTCAGCTATGGGTGAAGAGTGTAAGTAGGTACCAAACCGAAACCAATAGAGACACGAATCTGATACTTATATCGTTCATTTTGTCGAAAGGTATCACTCACGGAAAAAAATTGTTCAATCAAAAAATCTGTATTTCGATGAGTTCTATAACTTTTTATTCAATTTTTTTTTATGTTGCATATTAACTGAGATAATTGCAAAAAAACCATGATTTTTATGGGTTTTTCATGGTTTTTACCATGAAAATCGACTAGTCGCAAATTTTCACTATCATTTTCGTAATCAGCGCACCAAAAAACATAAGTATACGAAGTTTCAAAAGAATCAGCAATTTCAGCTATTCGGAACTCCACCCAATTTTATTTATGTTTTATATATTCAACTAGTTATATCAATTTGTTAGTTAATGGAGCTACCGAGTTGGAGTTGCTGAAGATTCTGATAGAATTTGGAATTGATTCTTCGGTTCTCGGACTACATTATCTTTTCCTTAAATTACGACATATGCTATAATATTCACAAATTATGAAAATTCAAAGCTGTCAAGTTTAGAAAACATTTTGAAAAGGTACTAACGCCTAGTTAGTAAGCAGAATTTCCCTCCTGTCTTGTATAAATCATGCCATGAAATTTAAATTGCAAGCTTTACCTTTTTGTCATTAAAAATACGTGTAGTATTTTTTATCAAACGGAATAGTATCAATAGCTTACAGCTAGGACTATAAAAACTTGCAAGCAGCTTCTCAAAAATTGAAAACTTGATTCATGCGATAAAAATCGTGTGTTTTATGGGCACAAGGTAAGCACAGCTTCCATAAAAGTAACCTTTTAAGCGTTAATGTTCGCGCGGGATCAAGGATACTATAAAACGAGGCGTCGCATTGGAACGCGGCATAGTTTGATGCAAACGAATGACGGTGCACGAATGTGTATATCCTTTTTTCATTCGAAAGCATCCTCCAGCATCCTCTCCGAGTTGTTTAGTATGCCGCGGCACGTCGGGTCATCCCGCTCTCTTTTAGTCTTTTCGTCGAGTGCCATTCGATTCACCAGGAGAAATAGCAATGAAACGAGGGTTGATCCTCCAGAGATTCCCAGCGAGAAGATAACGCAGATGCGTGAAATTCTAAAAATCTAAAACCACACTCATCGTGGACCCTATCCACCAAACCTAATCCACCATGATAATTCACAAATGTCCAGTGTCACAAACTTAAAATCTAAATTTGATTTTTAATCTAAAACGTTCAAATATAAATTGACGCAACATTTTCAAATGACAAGGCTCTGTCTTGACTTCACAGCGATTTATTTACAGAAATATAGAGAAATAAATTACACAATCAAAATGAGTTCAATTAAATAAAGTTGACTGTTCTACAATCGGTCCAAATTTTGTTTTCTTATCATATCGCATTCGTCTCTGAATAATACAAAACTAATATAAGTGAAAGATCGATCTTTGGGAGATCAAGGCTGATTTGTAATAACTGCTCCTATCAATTGAACCATCATAATAGTCTTGTAGCACATGCATAATAAAAAAAGTTTCATCTAACCGGCTCTAGTGGTCGAAGTAACGCTACCTTACATACATTGAATAAAAGAACAAGAATAACGAGAATGATATTTCTCAACGGCGAAGTCGCGTGCGACCAATGAACTCGCCCTCTGGAAATTCAATTCTCTCTTTCAGGAAAATCACAACTGAGCATTTTGGGTCCCTGGTCGCACTGGAAAGTTCAATAACAGATCGAATTACAATATTACATCACTGCCTTTAACATGAAGGTACTGTAGTGCAAAGAGTCAAGCCATTGAGATTCTTTGATTCTCTATCATGGGTATTTCTCGACACTGCATGTCACAGAACCGTCTGAAAAGTCGTCACGCATCGGTTCTTCAACTTGTTCAAAAGTTCTCCAATTCTTAAAAACTAGCAAATGTCCTAAATGTCCGAGTTGTATATCACAACGTGTAACTGCCTACATTTTCCATATATAAACATTACTAGGCTTTCTCAAAATTCCTTCGAGCTCCCACTGATTTCTTCACTTCCACTGGTTACTGGTTTCTTCCCTTTTACTGAATTCCTTTATTTGATTAGTAATGATTATCATGAAAACTCTTTTTAGAAGAGTTCGGCGTGGTCCTACGACCCTCGGGGTGGAGTTTGTTGAGTGTAGAATCCAAAGGGACGAGGTTCTCCAAGCATTGTGGTGTTGTGTGAGGAATAGGAAGACGAAGGTGCTGAAGGAGGCATTGAGGAAGAAACGGACGGCTTAGGATGCATGCTTGTTATGTGATGAGATCTTATTGGAACAGGCAGTGGTTTTTGACTCTTCTTCGAGTGAGAATGACTCGATGTACGATGTCCCTGATGTCCTGGGCCATTAGGTCGTAGGCGCGGCCGGCCGGGACCTCTTCGTATCGAAGATCCTGTTCGTCCAGGCACAGGTCCTGAAGAGCCTAATGGTCCTATGGAACCCACTGGATTCAGGCTATCTCCCTCTTCCAAATTTGAATTACGTGGTGCACCTGCAACTGAAATAAAGAGAGCGTCTTTGAGTTTTAAGGAATATCGAGTGAAGGATAGAAAGTTGAAGAAATCGCCATTCTTCAGAAATGCATATGCTCCAATCGAATCTCAACGAATCTAAATGCGGAACAATTCTGAATTTGAAACGCTCCAATTTTTTGTGTAAATGAATATTAATATTTAACGCTTAATAACGTGAAATTTCGAATTGAAAGTCATTGACTTTAATTTTCTTGACGAAAATACCTTAGAAATTACATAGTATTTTAAGATAAATCATTCTTATTTGTGTATTGTCAAAAAAGAGGCCTTAAAAATTGAAATAAATTTACATTTGAAGCAGCTCGATCAGACAATCCCTATATGGAAAACGTTTGAAATTGTACACTCCAAAGTAGAAGCCATCGAATTTGAACAATCTTTTTTTCGAAGTCTTCGAGATGCAAAACTGCAGAGGACTCCACACAAAATTTATGAAGAAGGCCTTACCAAAATTTGTAATAAGACAATGTTACCGGAAGACAATTACACTTTAGGACAATCAATGACAAATAAGACTTTGAAGTTACAATTGTACAAGATTCAGCGCTTATTATTTGGAACAATGTATTAAAAATTCCTTAAAATTAGGCGATAGTAGTTGAAAGCTGTCCAATGTACGAAGTATCAAATTACAACTATTTGATTCAAAATTGGAAATTGAACAATAATGTTTGAATTCAGATTTGTGCAATTTTAAGTTATACTAATTCAAAAATGAACTTCCAACTTCAAACATAATATTGCACAACTATTAGTTTTCAGTTCCGAAGAGAATTGTAAAATTCTTAATCATTGAATTTACAATTTTTAATTCTAAGGGCTATTAATTTAAAGTGGACTAATTTATGAAGACCTAAAGTTATGGACTTTCAAAAGTGATGGATTAAAAAAATTCAATGATAACTGCATTATATTATTTATAAGAGAACAAAATGTAAAACAAAACACTTAAACCTGGAGATATTGAATTTTAAATTCTTGTAATTCAAATTATTTTCAAGAAGGTGACTAAAATCAATTTATAAAAAAGCGATCAATAGAGAATAAGTGTCTCGCTGACGACTTGAAATAAGCAATAAAAGTGGTACATTTTCGGCTTCCGAATAGAAACACTGATTCAAAATTTATATACACCAAACTGAATTTTTTAAATTCCAGCCATAATGATTGAATGATTCTACAACTATTCTTTGAAATTAAAAATGCTCAAAACTGCAGAATTCCCTGTTGGAATGTGAGCTATTTTAAAGAGCTTTAAGATAATTTGTTTAATTACACATGATTTCGTATAACAGCGATTGATATTTCAAGTAATTGGAAAAGTTATTCTACTAAAAATAATATTTAACCAATTTCTCGGTCAGCAAATAAATTCACGGCAATTTGCCGGCTTCCTAGTGCGATGGGCACCCTGAAATAATGTATTCAAAATTAATTATCTTTGGGAAATATCACTTGTCAGTTTTGAATCTTTCAAATTGACGATCCAAAGATTCATAGAAAAGAAACTAATTTGCAAAATCAATTATTCTGCTACAATTGTGACCACCTCGTTCATTCCTTCATAAAGGAACAAAAAAAGATTAAAGGGCTCTAATTGAACCTTCTTTCCTTAATAATCGTCAATAGAATAATTACAAAGCAGTGATTTGTAAGACTCATTGGAATGTAAAGAGCCGAAAAAGTTTCGGCATCAACAGGAGGAGGATCTTCGCTCGAAGGACGCCCGCTCCTCGCAAATTCTCCCTACGACTTCGAGATCGCAGATATGACTCCAACAAGGCGACGACTGCCTTAACTGCTTTCAGCTTTAGCATCAAGAATTTAATTTCACATCTTACGTTTCCACTCTTTCGCAAAAAACAACAGTAAGCGGTGTCTAATTAAATTTCGGTAATGGCTTTACTGATTATGCCAGTCGAAAAAAAATGAATTCTTCACCTACATTAATTTGCATTCGTTTGAGTTTAATAAACACTTACTTACAAGGAAGGGATATCTCTCCCAAGAGACATCAACTTTTTTTCTCTCATTGAGCATACTTTGTGCACTAAATTGGGTACATATTCCGCATAGGTATTGCGGTATCTAAATAATCTTGTTTATCAAGATTCCTTTTCGAGATTGAGCTTAAATGTTTTTTTACACCAAGTGGATCTCAGAAATTTCTTCCAGAAACCATTCAATAAATTAAAATAAGTGCTGCAGACACATCGCTAACAAAGTTTTTCGAGAAAAAAAAAGATGTATCAACGATATTCTACTTTGCTAGAGTGATGACATTCTAGAAATTTTATGGAATCATAATGTTTCAATTTTGTATGAAAAAGGCATCCACTTACTTTTAAAAAAAAATGTGCTGATAATTCCAAACTTTTTCCAGGTAACCCTGAACTTGATGGTTAAATTGTTATTTCTAAGCTTGTCCAAATTGAAGAAAAATTCGATTTGAGATGTTTCTGAAATTCCAAATCGGTCAACTATAAGGGCTTTCAATTCGAACTATTGTTTGAAGGTTTCAATTGAAACAAAATTCATTAACCCCTTACGTCTTTATGTAAAATATGAGTACGGAGTCGAGCCATCGAACGTCTCCGATATCGGTGAACGTCGACAATGAGATTCTACTTTTGTTTGGCCAGAATTTCGGAAAATATCTGAAGATTTGAAATCTCTTTTGTGCGTTCAAGCGGACAAAGAACTGAATCAGAAGCAGTGAAGGAAATTCGAGGGTGAGGAGTAAAATCTCCAGGAAGAGACAGAGGAGGATCCGCGTGTGGCCCTTGACCTTCGACCCTGTCACTCAACCTCTCTTCCGATCTCCTTCGTTCTCCTCTTTTGCGCCCGATTAAATTCCCTCCCTGCCCTTGTCTGTCTGTCTGTCTGACTGACTGCAATCGGACAGATGCCGGCGATGGCGACTCAAGCCAAGGATTCCAAGGGCTCTGACGAAGGCACTTCGTCGACTTATTTCCTCTCCAAGATGAACATCCGATTTCGAACCCTGCGAACTACTGGCCTCGACACGATCAAAAGATTTCTCCCCTTCTGTAAATCAATTGCCAACACCGAAAGGAGAAGATCGCCTTAAATCGCGTCTCGAAACATTTCTCCAACATCTCCACGATTTACTACACAGAAATTCGAATGAAACTTCAAGCAGAACCTTCAAATTTAGTTTCAAACAATGGGGCAGATGAAATCCATTTCAGGAGTCGAATAAAATGTTCGGGTCTATTGAACTGGAAAGAAATATATAATTATTATTCATCCCATGTTAGTTTAAACGTCTGACACAATGACGTCATAATGTTGCAAGTATGGTTCATTACAGACTGAGAAACTTGATATATAATAAAAAGATATGAGCAGATGTCTATCAGAATTCTAGACAAGATGTAAATGTGAAACATAAATCATGCAAACAATGTCAGAGATGATATCTACCTATAACCAGGATCTGTTAGTGTACTTGCAATAATAATAAAGCAGGATTAAAATAAATAATCAATGGCTACAAAGACGTACTTGAATAACAACTATTTCTCTGCAATAAAGCCTAAATTTAAAAAAAACATTGAAAAATTTTGAAAGATCTCTTCCACTTTTCTACAAAATCATAATATTCCCAATTTAACTGAATTATAAAATGATGAAACCAAAAGTGGATTTGATTGTCGGTGAAGAAAGAAATGCAATAAAGTTTTGATCTCATTTTTCAGAGTGTAAATGTCTAAGAATCAATTTCCTCTAGGCTGCAATCAAATCTCCAAAGTAATGAACCTTCTGGCTTTTTTTCTGTAGGTGTGTTTCAATTGCAGACAGAGAGAGTGTGTAGAACAAGGGATTCCTTCGCACTCTATTCGTCCTTTATCTGATCGTGGGATTATGAGCAACGCTGTGGGGAACATTCTTGATTACTTAAGAGAGCTTATCAAACGGTCCTGCCAGGAAATTGTTCGCGCTACTTACGCACTTTAGATTCACCTTTCTTCTCCTTGAAGATAAATGAGATGAAGTTTTGTGAAATGAAAATAATTTTTTGCATACTCTTTCTTATTTAGATGTCAAAAGATTTTTAAAAATGATCAAGTTTCTTCAGAAGGCTCTTGAATTACCGGAGATCGTTCAAAAGATCTTTGGAACATCATTGAGTCTTTGGCATTAAGGAGAAGATCCTCCGTTTTTGGGTCCAAAAGAACATTTCTCAGATTTAGACTTTTTAAATAGTAGATTCTGAACTTTGGAAGTTTATGGAAGACTTTCATTCAAAATTGAAAACTCCTTGATTTGACTCTTCAAAATCATCTACTTAAGAAACAAAAGAAAAAAAAACAAATTTGAGAAAATAACTCAACGAGTCCTGCGACTGGAATCCAGGGAAGAAAGGATTTCGAGGAGCATTTAAAAGACCTACCGGTAGATACACAATCTTAGCACGGATACTGTATCTTTCTTTTATAAAACGCTTACAACAAAGGAAGCGTAAGTTAAAGTTAATGCTTCAAAATTTTGATTGAGATTGAAAAAAAAGGTTCCCATACTGAAAATTTTAGTCAAATTTTTACAAAAGCATACAATTTTGGACAGAGTGCTATTTCCCTCATGATTCCAATTTGTTGGCAATAAAAAATACGCTGCATAATACAATGATGTTTGAAAATTTTTTACAGATAAAGTGATTAAAGATAAAAATGTAAGAACAACGTAAACTGGAACAAAAATTTTCAACTGGGACCAAATTTCGTTCGTACACTTTTTTCTTGACTCGCGTTTTTAAAAATAAATATCTGATTTTCCAAAAAAACAGCCATTATTCAATGAGGTTCGTGCGTAGAACTCTTAATCGAAAGAAGGTCTACATTCGTATTTCACTGACAAGTAATAAATTTGTTTGATCAGGGTTTTTAACTTGTGAAACTACTTATTACACAAAAGTTTCCTAATTTTTCGGGTAAAATTATTACTATAAAAATTCAAAAAGCTTAACGTTTAACTTTTTTTTGCAGTTGGTTATCATGGATCCTGCTAGGGTAATTTTTTAGGCTGATTTCAAAGATTTTTTATTGGAACATGTTTCTTATTGTGCAAGTAGCTGTTGATTCAACCTTGCCCAACTGAAGAGGCACCCCATCTTCAAAGTTTTGCTATTATTGATGATGGAATCTCCACACGAAAAATGCTCAATAAATCCACTATCTTTACTATATCGATTAGACTACTAATTTTATTGATTGCTGCCAAAATTTGTGACTCAAGTAAAAGAAAGGAAGAATAGATGTAGAAAAACTTTGCATTGTACACTTATGAGAAACAAAATAAAGAAAAAATATGTACCATGCTTCCGAAATGAGTTTATTGCTGAAATAATCAGAAGCACCTAACATTGACAGCTTGAAATTCCTTCAAATGTCCCAAATATGCGCCCAAATCCAAAAACACCTCCTTCAAACTTTTGAAACTCTATGAATGTCGATTAAAAGTCCTTCCATTTAGGCGGGCATCTTGTCCAAAATGCAAAAAGTAAAAAGTCTACAAAACTCGAGACGTGCCACCGGAATCCAAAAGAAAGAATTTCAAGAGCCATTAAAAGGACCCACCGGTTCACAATCTCTGTACGAATCCAGCATCTTCCTTCTTGAATAAGACAGTAATACATCTACCAGAACCAGAGTAACCCAGCCAGAGGAACCGCAAGTACATGGCATTATTTAAAACTAGCTAGCGTTCTTCAATGCACAGAAATGCACGCACATGACCTTCTGCCCTAGACGTACTCTCGTCAGCTAGTCTGCTCTTGTCTTGAAGGAGAGGATGGACTTTTACTCGGACTACGCGGCTATACGGCTGCGGCTACGGCTACGCGTCATCCCTCTCCTGGGAGAGCGTGGGCGAGATTCTCCCTGCAAGATAGGAGCCTTGTACGCGGGTAGAGGTTTGCTCGCAAACCCGATGGCGAATGGAACGCAAAGATCCGCGGAATGCCGACCGTCCGGCTATTCCTGCCATCCTGTCCTGTCTTGTCCTCCTATCCTGCCGCATCTCGCGACCAGCGCCAACCTTCTTCCCCTGGCTTCGGTCTTCTCTCATTTTCGCGTTGTCGTTTGCCGTTCGCCGTTCACCATTCGTATACAAAGGAACCCCAGGGTTCCAAAGGCTCTGCAGAAACAGGATCCGCGCGACCCCATCGTCTCATCGTCTTATCGTCGGCATGAAAATTGCATTCGGAAATGAGACGGTACGAATAAAATCAAAAGAAACGTCGCGAAGCGATCCGATGCGGCACGATACGGGTACGGCACGGTACGACCCGGCACGTGTCCCTGGAAAATATAAAGCATCTCAGTCAATGAAGTTTGGCAGTTTGAACGAAACTCATCCTTCCAAACCTAGGTAAAAAGATTTTATTCAATTTTTCATTTTGAAATTTTCGGCAAAAACGTTTCAAAGGTTTCGAGATTCAAGAAGAGTTTCCGAGGTGGCAAAATATATTTCGTTAATAATAAAAATTGATTAGGAATATTCTTAAATTAGAACCACCATGTCTCCATCACCAATTATTTCTTATTTTCCCTAACAATTCGGAAATTACACACTCTTGAATCTCAAGGCATTCATTCCCAAGTTGAATAAATTGAAAAGCGTTAAAGAATGTAGGTAGATTTCAAAGAAAAAAATTCGTGTACATCTTTGCCGGTGGTCCCATCCCAACCCCCACATGTTTCTCAATACACGTGCTGCCGCAGGATTAATCGGTGGTGGCTTTTGAAAGCTTTCATATTACCGACAATTTGGAGGTATGCCTTCATTCGCCTCTCGTCATGTAACCTATGTTTTTCGAGCATTTTCAGTTTTGACAGTCACGAAATTTATTTTTGAGCT
>WSXT02125418.1:0-10840 GCA_011762715.2 Neuroterus valhalla
TGTAACATAACCTCAAATATAGGCAAAAAACGCAATTTTTGCACTTTTAGGTTAGAATATCTCGAAAACCTGACGTGATGGAGCGATTCTGAGGCCAGATTCTTGTTCAGCGCGCCGAAAACCTTCGGAAAAGTATATTCTCGTTTTTTGGTCTGAGATTTTTATGAATTTTGTCGGCCTGTGATAATCTTTCTTCGATATTTCGGCCAAAAGTTATTAGCGGCTTGCTGTGAAGTCAAAGCAATCTATAACTTGCAAAATAAAAATTTTTAATTTTCCTAATCTACGATTCTGAGCACACTTAAACTTTATCAAATATCTTACCAAAAACCTGTTCACGTAAACGAGTAGATACTTTATTACCTTCTGTTTTGGAAATTTTTTCATGCTACCAAAATGTACATAGCAATGCATGGGAAAATAACGAATACTGTAATGATCTTTTTGATAGTTCTTCCTTTTCAGCGAGCCGCTAATAACTTTTGGCCGAAATATCTAAGAAAGATCATTTACCACATCTTATAATAAAACTTGTCATCGGAAACGTATGCTTAAAATATCCTTAACTTACTGTTTGAATAACTGAGCAATTATCTTGAGAGTTAGCTCAAGTTGACTTCAGAACTCTCATATGTGGACACATAAACAAGAAAGCAGATTAGGCATAGAAAATTTTATGGGGTTTTCACTACACTTACGGTCAGAATGTTTTCATTAAAGATAAAAAACGATAATTAGCTCTTTATTCACATTTTAAATGTGTTTGTGAGGGATTTCACTTCTTTTTTCATTATTATCTTATATTTATTTTACTATTTTATGGATTCTTTTTCATGGTTTGTCATTTAATCATTCCATTTTGCAAGTGCTTTATTCCAATTATTCCTAATAATAATTTGTCTGATCATTACTCTTTTTATTTTTTAAATTTATCAATTAATAATCCATTTTGATCATTTTTTTTATTGATACATGTTATTGTAATTGATTGTATATCGTTATCACTTTCGAGGGTAATGTTGGTAACTTTGGATATCAATTTGTAGGAAACATCCTGTAGAATATCATTTGAGACACCTAGTGCAAAGCAATTTGCACGGGAACCATCGTCATCCCTTTCGAGGTTAAATTGGTCACTTTAGATATCAATTTGTAGAAAACGTCCTGTAAAATATCATTGTGGATACCTAGTGCAAAGCCTTTTGTACGGTTTTTACTTGAGCCTCAACGAAGCATTATTATTCGGATATTAAACCTGTATCACTATTTGCTTATCTCAGTCCATAATTTATATATTTCTTGTGGAGCGCAGCTGTTCAAATTGTTCTAAGACAGCGCCCACGGGAAGGGAGCCAATAAATTGTGTAGTAACAGAAGGTTCGGGACGTCTATGTCCCATTATTTTCGACACATACTTTTCTGCATACCTGGAGAAACGGATTCATAGTGTTTTTGGGAGTGACAGCTCGTAGATTTAGTCGGTACAAGGCAGTCACTCTGTAATAGCAACCGTTTGAGCAACAGCTCGTCCCTCTGAATAAATTATATTGTTACCTACAAGAGATGTTCTAATTGAACCACAACGATACAATCCTGCTCCACATCATATCAACACATATAAGAAAAATCAGTCTCCAACGGTTAGTGTTCGTGGAGACGTACCACCAATTGGTACATAATTATGGTCCTTCGAGCCAGACAGCAAGAAATCTCAACAAAGTACTGTTTGCCTGTTGTCAAATCAATTAAACGTGATTTTAACTCGTGTGTGCTGTTTGCCTGACTGTTGTCAGGTGCACTGTTCAATCTAATAGTTATTGTATGAACCAATTCTATTTACATACGTGTCCGACTGCTGTCGGGTGCGCCAGAGGTGTCACTTGACTGTGGTCAAGTTTGTCGAATGCTTCCCCTGTGTCTGATACATCAATTAGATGCGATGAATGCGTGTGTAGTCTGACTGTATCAGTTCTTCAGATTTGCTACGAACACTTGCAGAAACTTACTTCACGCTTTGATCACAATAGCACTTGATGCACTATTCCCCACTATGAAAACTTGCACTGACGTAATTCTGTCCGGCTCAAAGAGACCAAAATGTACAATCACACGTTTGACTGTGTGTTCCTATAAAACTTAATCTATAGGAGATGGTATTTATTGAATCATAGTGAATTCTGAAAAGTTCATATTTATTTGTATTATCAAGATTAGTACAACGTGAGCGTTCGTATTCATTGGAGGCTGACATTAAACTGATTTTTGTCTGCGCAACAGACCGCAGTTCACTCCTTCGTTTTGAGAAAAAGTGGGAGACTGGCCAAGTGACCGATAATAGTAAAATGCAGGTTCGGCTAGGCCCTTTTGGAGGGCCATAAACATCACGTCTTACGCATTACTGGCTGTTCAAGAGCGAGCAGAGGAAGAAAGCAGAGATTTCGAGTGGACTGTAAATGTGAATTCTAGAAAATGCGTAGAAAGATTCTCAAGCTTGAACACGTCCTACACTAGACTAAAAAGTCACATTGCATACTGGCTCATGATTCTCAAACGGTATCGCGGACAAAGAATTAAAGCTCTGCAGGAAGCAGAGAGCACACTAGTGCGCATTATACATGAATATTGAATTATCACGCGAAATAGATTGCTCAAAGAATGAAAAACCGCTAGACGAAAGAAATCGCATAACCCTGCTTGATCCGTTCATCGATCGCGACGGCGTATTACGAGTGGGGGGCCGAGTTAGAAAGGCAGTTATATCTTTTTCCAAAAAACATCCAATGATTCTACCAGCCGACTGTCATCTGACGAAAATAATCTTTAGATACTATCGTCATAAAAATTCACGCACCGGCGTACAAAATACACTATTTGCACTACGAGAAAAATTTTGGCTCATCGGCGGCCGCAATCAAGTTTAAATGGCCATCAAAAACTGCATAGCATGCTTCTGCGCGAATCCCACTCTACGTAAACAAAAAATGGGTAATCTTCCGAGCGTCAGAATAACCGAAGCAAGGGTATTTAGCAAGGTAGCAGTTGTTTATGGCGGACCCTTCTCCATCAAAGAGAAGAAACGAAGGAACACAAATTTCATTAAATGCTATGTCGCGATTTTCGTTTGCATGTCAGTTAAAGCAGTACATATCGAAGTCGAAGGGGACCTGTAGGTAGAAGCCCTGATAGCGGCATTGCAACGTTCCACGGATAAATGCGGAATGCCTGAGGATATTTACTCCGACAACGGCATGAATTTTCGAAGTGCACACACGAAACTCGACGAATAATACAAATTACTACGGAGTCAAAATCTTAAAACCAAGGTCGAAGATTTTAAAAGCGAGCGCAATATTCAATGGCACTTTATCCCTCCACACGCGCCGAATTTCGGTGGTTTATGGGAAATCATAGTTAAACAATTCAAACATCATTTGAAAGGAATAGTCTCAGACGAAAAATTCAGGCTCATGGAATTCATTACATTCACAACACAAGTCGAAACAATCCCAAACTCGCGATCATTGACACCCGGACATTTTCTGACTGGTGACTCATTAAGAAGCCTACCCGAACACGATCTGCGACAAGTACCAGCAAACCGCTTGAGTTCATGGGAAAATATAAAAAAATTGAAGCAGCAATTTTGGGATAGATGGCACAAGGAGTATTTGACTAGTTTAAATGTACGAAGTAATAAACAATCCAAAGATTCAGGTTTAAAAGTGGGTTTGTTGGTGCTCGTTGAATACTACAATCTGACAAGCGTGCAATGGCAACTAGCAAAAGTAGAAGAGGTACATCCTGGAGCGAGCAGCATAGTGAGAACTGTTGCAGTTCGAACTAAAGCTGGTCTGTTCGGAAGGTCTGCTTCAGAATTGGCAATTCTGCCTATAGAAAAAAATGCTTTATCATTTCAAAAGCCAATCTCAATTGACCGATACATAATTCATTGTTACTTTTGTATTGTTCTAAGACAATTTATACAACTCGTCTTTTAATCGACTAATGTGTAACTCATTGATTTATATAATTTTCGGAAAATCAATGTAACCATTAATTGTAGTAAATCGAGAGGTAATTATTATTGATCGTTACTCGCTCAAGGGGGGGGGGGGATGCATGAACACGTTCAAATAAGCGGAATATCACTTGAGCCTCAACAAAGCATTATTATTCAGAATGTAAAACTGTATGACTATGTGCTAATCTCAGTCCATAATTTATATGTTTTTCGTGGAGCGCAGCTGTTCAAATTGTTCTCAGACAGCGCCCACATTAAGGGAGGCAATAAATTGTGTAGTAACAAAAGGTCCGGGAAGTCTGAGTACCATTGTTCTCGACACGTTCTTTTCTGTATACCTGGAAAAACGGATTCCGAGCGTTTTTGGGATGATAGCTCGTAGATATAGCCGCTACAAGTCAGTCGCTCTGTAGCACCAGTTCGAGCAAAAGCTCGTCTCTCTGAATAAATAATATTATTACCTACAAGGGTTGTTCTCATTGAACCACAACGATACAATCCTGTTCCACGTCATATCAACATATATAAGAAAAATCAGTCTCCGTCGGTTAGTGTTCGTGGAGACGTACCACCAATTGGTAAAGAGACCATCGTCATCACTTTCGAGGTTGAAATTGGTCACTTTGGATATCAATTCGTAGAAAACTTCATGTAGAATATTATTTTGAACATCTAGTACAAAGCTATCTGCACGGGAGTTATCGTAACCACTTTCAAGGTTAATATTGGTTAATATTTTCTCAATCAAGGTATATATCCCATTTATGCTATAAGTAGTGAGAATGATAATATCGATACTATAGAGCAAAAATAACAGTGAATTTGAAAATTACCCCGCTCGACTATAACGCTGTATCTCAAGTATTTCAAGGCTAATTTTTGGAGAATAGATACTCTTCCAGTTGATTGAATTATTTCTCATAACCCGACGGGTTATCCCTTTCGTTCTTATGATATCTCTTGCAGTTTCGGCCTCTCCTTGCACGTTTCTCATCACGAAGGCGATTCTTCTGGTGCTTGTGGCCTCTTTTGCAGCAGTGGCATTTCCTGTCATGTTCTTCATCACGGTTGGGATTCTTCTCGTCCTTGTGGTCTATATCGCTGCTATGGTTTGAACAATTTTCCTTATGAGACTCAGTGGATCTACGAGTGGTAATGTGACTATCGTTGGCTTTATCTAAAAAAGTTAATAGTAACAAATGGAAAACTTTTTGGGCAAGCCTGATATTTTCCTGACACTTTTGTGTTTGGGGTGACATTTTGTATACTCTCATCTGAACTAGACAACAGAGATACTTGTTGTTCGACGTTCTTGCTGAGTTGTATTATTGCACCTACGCACAAGAAATCTATGTGATTATGTCACCAAATCATTCACATAAATTGTTAGAGCGAATATAATACGCACAATGAGGTCCATTGAGATGACGTATTCGGTGTTTGGAGCAGTTTGGGCCAATAGCTTCTACTTTAGTCAGACATCGTTTTGTATTGGCTCTATCGGGAGCCAATAAACATGAGACCTATCTGTACTTGACCAAACAATACGAAAAGCTTTAAACCACGTCGCACAAGAGCATACAAATCATGAATTCAGAACCAGAAACGTTTGTGTAAAATGAGGAATAAGTAACCAATGCATCAAAACTTTTTACATTTTTGAATATTACCAATAATAATGACTAATTAGGAGTTAGACGGACTTGTTACTCTTTGAGTCCAATAAGATTGGTTCTTAAAGACGTTCATAGTCTAAAAATTTTCAATAAAAAACAGTGTTATCAAAAAAATGATCATTCGAATTGGATAAGTGATGTGTCGAAGCTTCCAAAGTAAACATATCTGAATAAACACTAATTATTTGTGATCAATAATGAAAAAATTAAACATTCACAAACTGGAGATTAGGGTGGTCAAAATTGCAAAATCAGTGAGAACTTCCCCTGAAATAAGTGGACCCAGATAGTAAAGGAAGAGATGGAATTTAACGGCTTTCTAACGGCTATCCAACCATCCACTTTATTTAGACCCCTTGATTTGCGGGCAAACCCACAAGGTATCCATGGACTAAAATCAATGAGCTGTTGCGACGTATTTCCAGTTTTTCCAGACTTTTTGCACCAGTCGTTAGCACTTTTAGCATGTTTTTTGCAAAACCTCAATCTCGGAAATTCTTCACGTCTAATGGAAAATGAGATATCCTTTTCAATCCAGGTTTTTCGAAAAGAGAGTCTAACGTATGGTGTTCTTCGTTTTTTCTCAACAAGGAAGAGTCGTCACTTCTCGGTAAACTCTTTGTGTTTGAAAAACACATTCGATGATCTAAGTAATCGCCTTCCTCAGTGCATCGAGGACATCCACAATATCAATTTTGGGACTTTGTGCATGTCACCATACATCCTGCCGTGCTGACGCAAATCACTAAATCAAGAATCGCTGTGTATTTTATTCCGTTATAAGACGTATCCGTTTCTTGCAGCCTCTCATACTCTTGGATAAATATTGTCGATAGTCATCGACTGCTTTCAGCTTCTCATAACCATGATGAGGTCCGATGACAAACACTTCTTGAAATATGATACTGGCCACAACTGACTTTTCGAACTTTTTCTAATTGGCGAACCATCCAGATTCATATCGAATAAAATTTTTAACGAAATAGAATTCTGCGGCATCTTTTTGAAAACATCCATAGAGCCTTTTCCAGTCCATAGTGTAAATAAGTTCCGATTCTATAGGAAATGATGTTGGGTGTATTACTCGGCGTTCCTAATAGCGTTCCAGCATCCTTAGGTAATTCGGTATGTCCTTTTCGCGGAGGATAGTAAGGATCCCGCTGATAGATGCTTTATTCTTAAAATGCCGTAAGGATCAAGCAGCGATTTTCTCCCAAGTCGTCAGCGGCGCTGGAGATTCTCCCTCATCTCCGTCATCTGGATGTAAATTTAAGTTTTCCCAGAATTCATTCTAGTCATTTTCTAGACAAACTACATCCATGTCTTTATCTATGGGATGCTGCACTCAAAGTGGGATTTCCTTTGTAGAAAGCTCTGAATTGTCGAAACGTGTCTCAATTTTAGCCTCCTCGAAATTTATTCCAATGCTTACATCATTAGCATTTTGGGTTAAAGCATTAGTATCATCCGTGTTACCATTGTTTCTAACGTTTTGTTGATAGAATGCATAATCTTTATCACTTTGTAATTGAGATGACGGCGTTGTGGGTGCAAAAATAAAAAATGATAAGGCGTAAGTTGTTTCCATGATTTCACTCCCAGTTCATCGACTGCTTCAAAGCACTAAAAGAAAGGCATATGTGTGTGTATTGCAGACAGAGACGCACAAGGGGGTGGGACAGGTGGGTAGATCTGCCACGGGCCACGCATGGGCCCCGCGTCTGAGGGGCCCCGCTAAATTATTATGCGACAATATTCTGGACCGGGCCTCCTTCAGCTTCTGTGCACCCCTGATTGTACAAACCGTCATGAACAGTTTCTTTCTCTCTGTCATAACAGTATTTGAGTATTCCTGGTATCGAAGAAGGTGCCACAAATTTCAAATGAAATTCATTTTAAGTTAAAAGATTTCCACTGTGATGAGTATTTAGATCAAAAAATTGTTTAAACTGTTTGAAATCAAATATTGCCACTACAATGTGAGTTACAATTCACGAGAACTTGTCAGCATAAAAAACTTGTTTTGAATAATGTTGAACTTGCATCTTTATACCGTAATACCCACCAAAATTCGTATTATATTATGACTTTGGGGCGCAAGGGTACCCACTAGTACTCATCCAAAAAATAAAATATGTCCGCTCTAAAAATGTTTGTGATATTGGATGGGAGTTTATGGGAAAAGATGCTCTCATTTTAATAATATTGCACAAAGAGAGGGATTTTGTAATTTTCTTACCTACAGCATATTTAGGCTTGACCATGAACATTTTTGGGGAAAACAATACATTTTTGACATTGTAACGTGAGGTTACAGTAGGGCCCAAAATTATCACATCTCTGAGCTGGGCGCAAAGGGTTGAGATCCGATAAATGACGATCGTGGCCGAAGAGTCGCGAAATCCTGATAAGCATGACGTCGACCACTGATTGACAGTCTGCTACCTAATCACGTTACGCGAAGTAGCCCAGTCAATAGAGATCGAAAAAGGCCTGTAAATAGGAAAAATTTCGTGGTCCGATTTTTTTACGTAGAAAGTGAAAATGAAGGTCAAAATGAAGGTTTTACAGTCTTGCCCTTAAATTTGTGTAAGCTAAATCCGCCATATTGAATTTTCGCTTTCTTTTTGTTATCTCGCGGACTTATTATTATTATAAAGAATTGTTTTTCTCACATTTTTTATTTCAATAATTTTTCCGAATTAATAATAATGTTTATTGCCGATATCGATGTGGGTCTCGGGTATACGTCGCGCGTTTCCGAGAACGCTCTTCCGGCTACGAGACCCGTAATACAACGCCATGCGCATATTTTGGGGTTTCTGATTTCGAGAATAGAGAAGGGAATCAAAAATTCAAAATGGCTCGTGAAGGTACAAACATTGAGAGTAAATAATGAAATATGTATAATTCGCAAACATTTTTAAGATGTTTGCGATGTATTGCAGGGGAAAATTTATCTTCTCTTGTACCCGTTTTACAAGTTCACGTAAAGAATTCTTCTTCTTCTTGCGAGTTCCTGTATCGAGATTTGTTGTTTCTATTGTGGCAAAGTGTCTACTTTTGGAAACAATTTTCACTTGGTGCCCCGAGCTGCCCTATTTCGAGGAAAGTAGTTTTTTTATAGAAAATGTCCGCCATTTTTGGTCCGCCATTATGAATTTCGGATTTTTAATTTTATTTTCGAAATCAGCGACCCGAAAAACACATTAATACTCATTTTCACGTTAATGCTTAGAGAATTTTAGAAAAATGTCTGCCATTTTGAGTTCGCCATTTTGAATTTTTTCATTTTTACTTCATTCTCGTAATCAGCGACCCCAAAAACCTTATACGGGTACTCGAATGAAGTGGAATATCGAGATTCTGATTTTCGGCCAACTTTTTGGGATTTTGAACCACTGTGGTGCGGCCAGATTCCCACTTATATATGGCACTTATTTTCTACACAGATGGCCGAAAAATTGATAAAATCGCGCCCATGTCACAATTTTCTGCAGTTTTTGCTCGCTATTGGCAACAAATATTATTAATTCGTCAAAATTATTCAAATAAAAAATGTGAGGAATACAATTTTTCACAACTTTGTTTCTTACCATCTCTCTTGTTGAATAGAAACTACGCGAAATAACGAAAAAAAAAATTTGAGATGCCAGATGAAGCGTACACAAATTTAAGGGCAAGACTGGAACCTTCATTTTCAGGCTAGAAGAAAACTTTCTACGTCAAAAAATTGGACCCCGGAATTTTTTCTACTCAAATGTCGCTATTGACTGGACAAGATCCTCGAAGCCGCTCGGTACCCAAGTGTGTGTCCCAAAGGAAGGTACCATCCTGAGGAGAGACGACGCCGAATTCGAAATCCAGAACACCGACGCCAGTTTGTCCGATCTGCAGCTAGTTACCAATCCTGGGCTGGGGCCCCAACCCCGTAAGTTAGTGAAATAAACCTTGTGTCTTGAGATTATATCGTTTTATCACTGATCACACCTTATCTCAGCTTCCTTTTTTCCCTTTTTCCTCAAATTGCAACAAATTTCCGGGCAGTTGGCTACAGCATTTAAAAATCAAAGTCATTATTAACTTTTATATTTATTTGCAGCATGTCTCTCTAGCGACATTTTTGTTGTAAAATAAAAAATACGTGAGTTAACAAAAAGAAAACGGAAATTCAAGATGGCGGAATTGGCGTACACAAATTAAAGGGCAAGACTGTGAAACCTTCATTTTGGCGCTAAAAGAAAACTTTCTACGTCAAAAAATCGGTGCCCGAAATTTTTCCTATTTACCGGCCTTTTTCGATCTGTATTGACTCGGCTTGAAGTCGATCATACTATGGCTTTCGCCTCTGATTCATGTAAACATATGTATCTATTTGTGCCTCAACCAAGTGTTCACAATAAACACACTCTTTTGCAAGCACAAATTGATTATTATACTTCCATTACCAGTCGTTCTTGGGTCTCCGAAATGAACGATCAGTACCTTTGCGTTGCAACGACCCAACCGTTCATGTCTCCGAGTAATATTATTCTTTCGCCCGAATGACGTGTTTATATTATATCATTCAACAAGTCCCAGAAGGTGTCTTTTGCCTCTTTACTGTCACCATCAACAGGAGCATAGCATGCTGTAATAAACAGTCTTCTGATTCCCACTTTCATACTAACATTACTGTAAAAAAAGAATTCCACTGGAACACACGCTTTTTTTACAGATATATTATCAACATACTTATAATCATCGAGTACTTAGGATTTTTAATGAATTTATAACAATTAAAATTCGCACGCTCGCACGCTGGAGGGAATCTAACCTACGCATAAACCTACATAATCAACGATCGCTAGTCGAGAGTCTTAACCACTACCCTATCAGGACAGTTATTGTCATTCATTATGGAAAACAGGGATTCATTTCGCTGTACTCGCCTAGGTAAGGGTATAGTGAACAACCTTATTACTCAGAACAGGAAGTGCATCTGGCTTTGCACTAGGTGTCCAAAATGATATTCTTCAAGAAGTTTCCCTCAAATCGATATCCAAAGTGACCAAAATTAACCTCGGAAGTGATGACGATGGTCCCCGTGCATTTTGCTTTGCACTAGGTGTCCAAAATGATATTCTACAGGAAGTTTCCCTCA
>WSXT02125429.1:0-10840 GCA_011762715.2 Neuroterus valhalla
GCCGGATTTTTTATTTAAAACGCTCGCATTCGCCTGAACATTTGGTCAGAGGAGAGGAAAACTGCAGAAAACCAAAAGTCCTGAGCGCAGTCGATTTACGACAGACGAGTTTAGATGCAGGCATTTGATAGCATCGAATGTCTACACCGACCCTCGGCGTCAAATCTCCCGCTCGAGAGTAATTAAACATGGTGAAATTACGACTAAGCGAGAATCCCGAACAGTCACCCACCCGAGCGCTAACCGCGCCCGTTCATGCTTGACAATTTTGTTTTTAACAAAAAGAATGAGTGGGATAAATTATTTCATTTTTTACGTGCTACAAGAAATCGTACTTTCGATTTTTGGAGAAAATTCAAAAAGTCGTTTTCACGATCTTGTAGGGCTCCCAAGAAGAAAAATTTTTGCTCTCTGACTTTCTTTTCAATCTTGCGTTATTGGGCTAAAAATTCTTATTTTCTTTTATATTTTTGGATTTTGAAAATGCCAAGCCTCTGACAATTTTGTTTTTATAAAAAAAAAAAAAAATCATAGGGATAAATTGTTTCACTTCTTACCTACTACAAGAAACCGTACTTAGAATTTTTGAGTCTTAGGAAAAAAATTTTTCAAAATGCACCCCCTCTTTTATTTTCCATCCAGAATAGCTGGTTAACGAACTCGTCCTTTCTTTTCGGTCCCTCAAAATATGTGCCAAAGGGCAATCCAATCCGATCATTCTTTCGAAAGTTATCGATTACACAGATTACAGACTGCAGAAAGACAGACAGACACCTTTGTAAAAGCCATTTTTTCTGACTCAGGGGGTCGCAAAACGTGGAGATTTCTTCAAATCCGCGAAAGTCAATTTTCACATAAAACCAATACCTTCTCATTCAGAATGAGAATGTAAAAATAATTATTTTCAACCAAAAATATAACAGTAACATTTTTAGCTCAAGGAACTAATTTTGAACCAAGCATGAGATTTTTATAATAAAAAAAGAATTTTTACTGAAGGAGCTGAGTTTTGAGACTATCAAACGAAAATTTGATTACTCAAATTTTAAATTGAAAAAAATGAATGTTTAACTAAACAAATAGATTTTACGGAGGAACTGTGGAATTTTCAAATAAGATAAGTTAAATTTCTAGGTAAAAAAAAATTACTTACAAAAAAAAAAACTAACTGTCGAATAAAATAATACAATTAAACACAAAATGGCGAAGAATAAAATGAAATCGTAAATGTTTAACTGAAGTAGTTGAATTTTGAACCAGAGAGACGAATGTTTACCTGAAATTATGAACATTTAACTAGAATAATCCAATTTTTGACGAAAAATTAATTCTCAACCAAAGTACACTTTTTACCCAAAAATTGCAATTTCTCAACAGAATGGTTGAAATTCGAAGCATAAAAATAAAAATTTTTTAAAAAAGATGGAATAGTGACATTCTAGACTAGAAAATTTCATTTTAAACCGAACATAAGAGTTTTCAACTAGATAAATGTTCGACTAAAATGACAAATATTTGACTGTATAACTTGAATTGTTAACCGTGAAGAAGAATTTTTGAAGAAGAATATTAGCTTCCGAAGGAGAAGATAATTTTCTACAAGAAATCGATTTTTCAAAAAAATATGTAAAGTTTAAACGAAATAGATGAATTCCCAATTCAAAAAGACAAATTTCAACCGAAATGTCGAATTTGGAACTAGAAAAGATCAATTTTCCACTAAAAATGAAGCAGGTAAATTTTCAGTCAAAGTGATTGATTTTCAACCAAACTGATAAATTTCCAGGTATAATGATGAATCTTCAAATAAATAGATGTATTTCAAGCAAAAAGATGGTTTTTCGACTATAAAGAATAATTTCCTACAAAAAAGGCGAATTTCCTATGAAGTACATCTTCAAAGAAATAGTTTAATTTTCCGATTCAGAAATCAATGTTCAACTAAATACTTGAATATTCACCAAAGAAAAAATATGAATTGATTTTTAACAAAGTAGTTACATTGTCAACCAGAGGTAAATTTTGAATCGAAATAAAACAACTTCAACAAAAGAATTTGATTTTCAACAAACGAGTTTAAATTCCAAACAAGTAGTTGATTTTTTAACTCAAGAAGGATGAATTCGCAATGAACAATCTAAACGAGTTTTCTATCAGAATTCAGAAATATTTCTTCTTCGGAATACTACTTTCACTCTAAAGACTACTTGAAGTACTTTCTTTATTTAAAATTGAGAGGAGCGAACTTTAAATTGTGAAGAATTTTGAATTGGAGGAACGATTTTTTTAAAATCCTCTCTTCTAAATCCGAATTGTAATTAGTTTGAATAGTTCACGTTCCATGTAAAAAATTTCCTGTTTATAGTGAAATTATACTCCTTCACTGAAACTCCCTGCCCTAAAATAAAAACTATAATGATTTTCTGAAATTCCCTGTTCCAAGTCAGATACATGAGGAAAAGCAAATAAAAGGTGATGAATAAATTTTTTTGTAAAAATGAAGATAATAATCCTTTCTGTAGGTTTGGACTATCATCAGTTTTATTATCAAATTTGAGACAGCTAAACAAATTTCACATAGCAACAAAGTTGCAAAACGTTTTCCTTATAATGGAAACAAATAAAAATTCTTCCTCTCATGACGTATAGATATATTTGAATATTTTGAAAATCAGATTAAGGGAATGTTACATTCTTTAAATCAAATAATAAGATCTCTTTCTGATTTATAAAAAGAAAGCTGTCATTTCTCGTATTTTTTCGGGAGAATTTTTAATAGTCTAGGTTGAGTCAAGTAAATTCGCGGTTTTAAATTGGATTCCCGGTCATTCCCCGGTTTTTGCGTGGTCTATGAAATTCCCGGTCATTTCCCGGTTTCCCGGTCCAGTCGCCACCCTGCTTTTAAAACTGACCTATTATTTATTTTTACTCTTTTTCCTTTTCATGATGTTTTTTGAAAAGCCGATATATACTTAATTTGAATTTCGTGTGTGAATTTTCAGGAATTTCAAATAATAACTTGATTGTCGGTTGTTCAATAGAAATTCAAATTTATTCCTTGTCTAATTTCCAATTCCTCGAATAACTTCAATTTCTATCCAGAGTATCTGCTGCGTAGCATGAAATACAAATTTCAGAAAAAATTTATGAAAAATGTCAATTTAATGAAATAATATTGCAAGAATGTCAAAGCTTGATGTCTGCCGTCCAGACTTAAAAGATACATAAGTGACATTGTCGCTTAGGTCGACTGTTTACATTGCTAGGCATGGAAGAATGACCCTCAACCGCAATGTCACTTATGTATGTTCTTAGTTTGTACGGCAGATGTTCAATGCACCTAAAATTTATTTCTTCAACAAATGGTCAAAGAAATTTGTTTTCAATAATGACAATTGTCAGGATTTTGCTTTTGTTTATCTCATTTACTTATAAAGAATGACAGTTGATGATATTTATTGCCGTTTCGTAGTTAAGGCTCTCCGGTAATGCATTTTGAGACAAACTTGTAGAAAAGTCCTACAATTCTGCGCAAAATATGTAAATAATATTCTGGGTCATGAAACGACTCCGTTGTCAAATCATACAGTTAATTTGGCAATAGCGATTGAATTCATTATTGTGGTAGGACCAAAAAAAAACTTCAAAATTGTCTATTTTGCCACACATTGCATTGAACGAATAAACATGTACGAAGCTGAATTTGAGAGTTGCGCCTAAAAGATCTTTTGAAAGTTCAATTATTATTTTTAATCTGAAAATCGAGAATTTTTGAATCAGCTAAAAACAAAAGGTCGTAGACTATTCAAGCAGTGAATTTTCAATTTAAACTACTGTACGTTTCCAAGGGAAATTCGCATCCAGTAGAAACAGACAAATTTATGTGTATTTCCTTTTTAACCTAAAAAGAAAAAGAAGATCACAAATGCAAATTGTAATTCAGACTTCCTTTATTTTTGAACATCCCTAATAAAGCCTTCCCCTGAAAGTAGACCACAGCACTTGAAAAATGTCCATTATTTTCAGAATTTTAACAATTTTTCAAAAACATCCTAATTTGATATATCTTAACTATATTTGCAAAAAATTGACATTTTGCGTTTAACTAAAGATGATAAGACTCATACCGTAGTGTCTTCCATTTTTATAGAATAAAATTAGATTAAAAGTGGAAAAGAATTTTCTTGAAAAATAAGGTTAATTTAAGATAATAATAATTTAGTTTAGTTGTTTTTTTTTTTCAATTTTGTGGATCAACCCCTCTAACATCTTCCAGACGGGGCTGAGCTGGTTAACAATTTTTTTTTGGTTCGAAACCAATTTTTCATTTAAATTATGTACGGTGGTAATAGAATAAATTCTATTCTGATCCGGGAAGGATCTGGCGCCCTAATCCATGTTAGAAAATATAAAGATTTGTTGTGTTTTATAAAATTGTTTTTGAACCAAAGGTTATACCAATATAATTAAATATGGTTATAACGCTAATACAACATTTTTGCATTGGAAAAGTTGTTTTTTTTCGACTCAGGATGATGAACTCTGCAGGTTCTGCAGAATATTAGGGTGTATAACTTTCAGTGAAAGAATATGAAGATGAGTTCTAGACTTCTGAATTTAACTGAACCTTTTTCTTCAATTTTCCAGAGTATAGAAATCCAATTATTTGTCACCATAGTCAAAGACAAAACAAATACTTTTTATGTGGAAACAATGATTTCTTGTACCTCTTCAATATACATTACAAATTACGAAATTAAGTACAACAATGTCCAATAAAGCTCGCAACAAAGTACACAAACGTACAAAATTGGTCTCAATTATAGAGAAAAGTTCAAATTCCTGTCATTCTTTTGGTAATGTATTATTATATTATATTTTGAAACTTTTTCGCAAACGTCTTTTCATTAGGAATTCTGAGGATAATGTTTAAGTTTTATTAGAGGAAGAAAATTTTTTAGAAGCAATCAAAAAGTAACGAATTAGGCTCTCACGTGGTCGGAAAAAAAGATTTATATCCTTCATAGATATTACTGCTAGTGAGTGAAATTTAAAATGCCTACTGATTTTGATAAATATACAAAACACCGTTTTTCTTTTTTTTAAGCCTTCTTTCATTGATTTTTTTCGAAAACTTTTTCATACTCGGGCGCGCCCTAGGGCGTTCTAGTATCTATAGCTCTAGTATTTAGACTTTGTTTCTCAAACCAGATTTAAACACACCTGTAATTGAGGAGTTCCTCATCATCAGGTACCCTCGAAATGAGATCAAGTACCTCATTGTTAGGTACTGAGTGAGGTCTGAAGATTTTCCTCGAAAATTTATTGACACCCCAGGCCAAGATGAGGTACCTTACTGGTATAATGTAAAGCACAACAGCACCCAAAACAGTCATGATCATGGCAAGGTAGCTTAAATAAGGAACAGTGAAGTTGAACAAGTTTTTCACTCTTTCGCATAAGCTAGCCAGGTAACCTATTGAGTTTTGCACCGTCTGCGTCACTTCTTGTATCGCTTGGAGACGTTCCTTAAGGCTCTTTTTTTCCTCCTGGAAAAGAATTATCAGTTACTTTGTGACAGAAATATAAGCTTCATCAAATACTTTTTTAAACTCTAGTTCGAACATTTGTCAAAAGGAAATTATTCCATTTGAATGAGTTTACGATATCCTGAAGTCATGAATTCTTGAGACGAATCACATCAAGTGGGCACCCCAATTTCCAGACCAAGCCAATGTTATAAAATTATTGTATCAATCGAATCTTCACACTATCAGCAACGTATAAATTTTGGACTTTTGACAAAATAGTCTTTTCAACTATTTTTTTTTCGTGCAACAAACATTTATGACTTTGTTTTGATAATAATTCATCGCGCTCAAACTGTTGGATATTTTCTGACCAAAATTGGTACACATACTATTGAAAGACAACTCTTTCAGATAAAAAATATTGCGATGGTCAATAAACAATTTTTGCATATTTTTAATAACATTTTTAGGAACAATTGACAAAATTACCAACTTCTTAATGCTCAAATCGTCTAGATCTTTGGTGTTACGTGTAAAAAATATTCAAGAACGACAATCTGAAAAAATTCACTGCCCGTCATTAATTTGCTCAGAAAATGTAGAATTGCGAAGTGCGGCGGAGCCCGCGGCTCGGGCCCACCACGGAGCAGCCTGGCTCACGGCGACGGAATGTTCAGAACCTCCTACATGTCACAAATCTTAACCAAATCAAACAAAATTCATCCAGAAATATTTGTAATTCAATTTCAAACAGACTGAAGAAGCCGAATTTCCCAAAATAATTTGTTTAAACTTTTTAAAACAAAATATGGCGTGATTATAAGATTTCGTGTCCCAAACTAAATAAACCTAATAGAATTTCAGGACTTCGAGGCATAGTTGATTTTGAATTCGCCATGAGTTTTGCGAAATAAATTTGTCCTAACAAAACTTTTATATAAATTATTGCTTATTTTGATTTATTTTGCAAAATCAATCCCAAAATCTAATTTTACCGGAAAAGATATGTCCGAAGTATTATATTTTATATTTAAAACAAAATGACTAAATAAATAATTTTGCATAATTTATATTAAATCACAGGCAGGTGGCACTCCTATAAAGGCGTGTAGAATAAATGTGACGACGACGGGAGATTTGACCAGAGCCGCGTGCGGCGCTGGCTGTACTTTTAGGCCGATAATTATTCTATAGCATGAGAAAAATTGAAATTTGATCAATGTTCATTATAGAACGTTACAGGATACATACAATGATTCTACAAAAATATCAAATTCATAGCATCAACATATGTAAATATCGTGAACTATACAAATGGTAGATTTCAATTAAATTTCTCTTTCGTTTTGACATTTTGAATGATTAATAAAATTTACACTTAGTCCAACCGTATTTGAAAATTCTATATTTCTCTTCAAATTTGGACAACTATTTATTTATTTTATTCGTTATGTTAAAGCTGTACAAAATTAAGACACCTACAAAAATTATTTATGTTATGAAAATATGTCGGAAACTTATAACGATTTTTATTATAAATAAAAGGATTCATAGAATGGATAAATATAATAAAGATGGAAAATCAAACATTGTATTTGTATTCAATATTTAGAGTTATACATAGAATATTTATAAGGTACATAGATATCATATATTTCAATTGCTCTGCTTCAAGTTTCAAACTAAAACGAAAGGACCTTCAACTAAAATGGTTGAATTTTCAAACAAATAAATGAATTCTTACTCAAAAAGATAAATTGTGAACCAAACTTTGGATACTCAAATTTGAAATTTAAAAAAATTGATGTTAAACAAAACAAATGGAATTTTTAATTACAACTATGAAATTTCGAGTCCAACTAGTTTAAATTTTCATTTGAAATTAAGAAGAGGGGACTTCTAAATTATGGAAATTTTTGAAAGTTTACGTTCCATGTTGTGTTCTTGTTCATTTTCCATCTTGAGTCAGCTGAAACAATCTCACGGAGCAACAAATTTGCGGAAGGTTTTCCTTAAAATGGAAAACAATACTTCCTCTCCTCTATAGATATATATTTACAAAATTTCAAAATCAGAATAAAGGAACGTAACATTCTTCAAATCAAATGATAAGATCCCTCTCATAAAAAGAAAACTGTCATTTCTCGTATTTTAACGGTACAATTTTTTACTGTCAATGCGACAATTTGCAAAAGTAAAAATCGCGGATTTAAAGGAAACTAACTTGGAGAAAAAAAAAGCGAGCAAAACTTGCTACAGCTTGAATTCTTAAAATTCACCAATGTATATATAATTATTTGAATTAAATATATAATCATGTATCTACATAATTGAAATACATGAATGATTATATACTTTAATATTATTCTATTTACAACTGTTTAAACATTGTTTACGAATGCACTTTTAAATTTTTCATCTTTATTATATTCATCCATTCTATGAATCCTTTTATGTATAATAAAAATTGTTATAAGTATTCGACATTTTTTAATAATATAATTAATTTTGATAGATGTCTTTATTTTGTAAAGGTTTAACATAATAAAGAAAAGTGAATCGTTGTCCAAATTCGAAGAGAAATATAGAATTTTGAAATAAGGTTGAACAGTTATTGTGTAAATGTTTCTTTTATTTTATATTACATCTTTTTAAATATTTTTTTTCCTAAATTCCTTTTTTCATGTGATTTTTTCATTTAATATTTCTTTCTCTTTGTAATTATTCTCTCAACTCTTATATCTAGATCTAGAACTTATAAATTAGGAGCTTCAAATTCAGAATAATTTTTCTCCTATTCTTCAATAAACAATTCTTTTATTCAGTCATATAGTTGCAAGAAATTGTATTTCAAATAGAAAATATACTGCTTTTGACATAATTTCCCTAGTAGAATTAGATTTTAGAACTGATTTTGCAAAAAAAATTGAAATAAGCAATAATTTATTTGAACAAATTGTTTAAACAAATTCATTTCGCAAAACTAATGGCAATTTTCAAAATCAGCTATGCCTCAAAGTCCTTAAATTCTATAAGGTTTATCAAGTTTGTGACACAAAATCTTATAATCACGCCATATTTTGTTTAGAAAAGTTCAAACAAATTATTTTGGAAAATTCGGCTTCTTCAGTCTCTTTAAAATTCAATCACAAATATTTCTGGATGAATTTTGTTTGATTTGGTTGAGATTTGCGACATGTAGGAGTTTCTGAACATTCCGTCGCCGTG
The DNA here is from genome assembly GCA_011762715.2 of Neuroterus valhalla. NCBI lineage: Eukaryota > Metazoa > Arthropoda > Insecta > Hymenoptera > Cynipidae > Neuroterus > Neuroterus valhalla. Next base: position 8,760 of record WSXT02125429.1, read on the forward strand.
AGCCAGGCTGCTTCGTAATGGGCCCGAGTCGCGCGCTCCGCCGCTCTTCGCAATTATACATTTTCTGAGCAAATTAATGTCGGGCAGTGAAATTTTTTTTCAGATTGTCGTTCTTGAATATTTTTTACATGTATCACCAAAGATCTAGACGATCTAAGCATTGAGAAGTTGATATTTGTGCAATTGTTTCTAAAAATGTTAATAAAAATATGGAAAAATTGTTTATTGACCATCGCAATATTTTCCATTTGAAAGAGTTGTCTTTCAATGGTATGTGTACAAATTTTCGTCAGAAAATATTTAGCAGATTGAGCGGGATCAAAATAAAGTCATGAAGTTTGTTGCACGAAAAAAAAATAGTTAAACAAATTATTTTGTCGAAAGTCCAACACTTATACGTTACTGATAGTTTGATGATTCGATTGATATAATCATTCCATAAAATTTGCTTGGGCTGGAAATTGGGGTGCCCACTTGACGTGATTCGTCTCTCTTACCAACCTTATCCTTGTCATCGTCGTCATCGTCATCGTCGCCGGGAGTAGGTGGTCCATCCTCTGAGGCCGTATCAGTTGTATCCTGAACGTGGACGGTCACCTGATGAGGAATAGGTGCTCCTGTCAGTACACCAACCTGTCCGCAAAGCCAAGCGATTCAAGCAACCTCTCTCTCTTTTTTTGCCAGCAGTGAATTGAAAACGAGAGAGAAGGCTAGAGAAAATAGCAGACTAGATTCCATTTTTAGGGATCCCAGTTGTTCAGTTGTTCAATTTCTGGTAAAAATGGGGATTTTATTCCGAGAAAAAGGGATTTATTCAAGACTTCACTCATTATCAAAAACCTTTTTTTTATATGGTTAACTCAAAACCATATGGTTAATTGAAGTATCCCCTAAAAGCAGTACCTTTCTTGAGCAAGTTCCCGAGTAATTTTTCGGTTTAAAACTTCTTTTTCAAACTTTTCTTGATGAAAACTTGGATAGATCAATGATAAAAAATATATAAACAACAGAACTGTAAAACTCTCATGTTTGATTTGTTCCAAATGTATTTTTCTGAATATGTGAGCTGGAATTGGTTTTTTCGAGAAAAAAAAACAACCGAAATTACTTTCTTGAGAACCTTCTTCTTCTATCTGTCTTTCCTTTAATTCAATTTTTTCCTGATTATTTTTATCAGTTGAAAGCGCTCAAATAATCAAAACAGTTTTCAATCTTACGGGGAAGCTCCGGACTGGGGTATCGAAAGAAAGAAAGCGTAATCTTATTTTTTTTTTTTTATGGTTGCCAGTAGAAAAAAATGACCCTGCCGGAGATTTGATCCGGCGGCATCGGAGTAGGAGGCGAGTGTTCAACCGCTGAGCCACCATCACTACATGAACGTAGAGGAACAGACAAGGTTGCAGTTCGTTTACCGCTGCGAGCGTGATTTTCAAAATCTTAATATCGCGAAACTAGGGCCCACCTACAAAAACGCCGGGACACGTGTGCGAGATTTTTTAATTTCCTATCGATTGATGATGGTCTTATCAAGATTCTGATACCCCTGTCCGGAGCTTCCCCTTTGCTAGAAGAAGAGAACGGTGTGGCGAAAAAAAAACATTGTTATTCACGAAAGTAACATTCTTATGGAAATCCACCTCTTTTTTGTTAGAAAGTCCACTCTTATGTTTTTGTTTGAGAATGTAAGAGATTATCTTCTTTTTTTCAAGCATTTTATAACATAGTGAGAAATTAATTTTTCGGTTCAAAATTCCTCTTTTTCGACTAAAAATTCCACAATTCGGTTCTTTATCATTCTTCTTGACTAGGGAACCTTTCTTGCTTGTAACTAATACTATTTTTCTGAATATTCAACTATTTTAGGAGGTAACTTAACTATTTGTTTGAAAACAGTCTTTTGAAAATGAAATAGTAATGCATATTATTTTTCATAACAACTCTATTGAATACGAGATTTTCAGTGCCCGTAGAGCGTGTTGAAACTGTCGAAAATCACACAACTCACGATGCAAAATTGGTTCACTTTATGTCGTTCTTTGTTTTTCAGGGTTATGTATATCGAGGTATCACTTGAAGTTGGC
>WSXT02125451.1:0-10840 GCA_011762715.2 Neuroterus valhalla
ATGGGAGGGGGGGGGGGGGCAAGTATTACACAAATCTAATACATCCTCTGAGGAGAATGTAAGAATTAATGACAGACTTCATATCCTATCCATTTCTTTAAAATCACAATCGATCAATCGATGGTATAAAATTAACATTGATACCACTGGCCAGGGTTATTCGTTCATCGAGCAGGCATGAAATTTTGTAAGTGTTCAAAAAAATATCCAGATCCCCCAAAAAAAACTTTCCAAAAGGTAATTTGGGAAGGTGAGAGAAATTCCGTAATAATGTATTCGAAAAAATACCCAGATCCGTCGAGTACACTCAGTTGAGACTTATCCTCAAAGGTATGTCGGAAGATATTAATTTTTTCATAAATCATAAAAAGGAGACAACATTAGATAAAAAGATTTGAACTATTTTTCTTCACAAACTGGATTAAATTTAATGCCGTTGATCTTTGAAGCTGAAAATTATTCGCATACTTTGTTAGAAAGAATACAACTTTTATATTTCTTTTCTAGTTACAATTGACACAGGCATATCAAGTCTCTCATCTGCCCGATTTGCATAAAAGGTACCAATTTAACAATGAATCATTAATAAAAATAATATATAGGAAAATAAAATAATAGGTAAGAGTTGGAGCTTCCAAAACAAACAAAAATATGTATTGATCGTAAAACTGTAAAAGATTTTTAAAAATTATTAAAAGTTATAAAACCGGGCAGATGAGGGACTTGATATGCCTGTGTAAATTGTAACTAGAGAAGAAATATAAAAGTTGTATTCTTTCAAACAAAGTATGCGAATAATTTTCAGCGTCAAAGATCAACGGCATTAAATTCAATCCTGTTCGTGAAGAAAAATAGTTCAAATCTTTTTTATTTATTGTTGTCTCCTTTTGATGATTTATGAAAATATTGATATCTTCCGACATATCTTTGAGGATAATTCTCAACTGAGTGTACTCGACGGATCGGGGTATTTTTTCGAATACATTATTACGGAATTTCTCTCACCTTCCCAAATTTCCTTTTGGAAAGTTTTTTTGGGGTTTTTCCTACGAAACTTTAGGGAAAATTCTCGAAATTTTACGGTTATAAGCTTTCCGAACATTTGTGGGAAAATTACCTAAAAATTTCTTACAGTTTCTCTTTGCATGGAAATTTGACTGTTGTCTTCGAAAGTTGAGCTGTTTAGCCAAAAATTCACTTTTTTCAGAAATTATTTTTTTTGTAGTTGAAGATTTATCACTCTATTTCGAAATTAAATTATCTTATTGAGAATTCGATTATTTCGTTGAGAATTTTACCATTTAGCTAAGTATCTGAAAATCTTGTTGAGGTTTGGTTGATATTTCTTTTTTATGTTATTGAAAAGTCTCGTGTTCGTCCAAAAATATATATTTTCGTGTTTCAAAATTCAAACATGGTTTGGTTCCAAACTTATCTACTTTCTTCAAGAGTCAACTTTGTTGTTCGAGAATTCAACTGCTTGAAGAGCCCCTCAATACTACAATTACATATTTGTTGGACAAGTAGGGCCTACTCCTGTTTTTTATCAACTGTGTATTTGAAAAGAAAAATTGTCCTATCTTAACACCTTTTGTGTAGAACGATTTTTCCGAATGCTTGAGTTGGAATGAAAAATCGAAATTTTTACACTAAACGTGTAAAAAGTCTATTTTGAAGGAATAAAATGAGGCAATTAAATTTTAAGGTTAGAGCCTGGTTGGTGGCCCTCAAGCTCCATATCATATTCACATTTATTTTCTTCATAGAACCTACAATGCTATTCAATTTTATTATTCCAAATCAGAAATCCTTTTTCTTATTCAAATTTCGAACCATAGGAATATCTTCTAGAAGTTTTTCTATTGATTTTCTTCGATTTGTGATTCGAAGGTTCCATTCCAGTAATTTAATCTTCGCCATCCACTGCATAAGGATCTGGCACTTCGTATCCATTCGGTGGAATCGGATTTATTCTCGGATTATGAAAAAGACCGTGATGACCATCTCCCCACCAATAAGGCTGCCGGAAATCATTATATATAAAATAAATGATGCATGATATAAAAAAAGAATTTTATTTTATTTTCTTATTTTGCTTCTCCAGGGATGTGATCTTTTCAACTATGCGATATAATCAGTATATTACACTAAAAGGGTAGAAAGTTGAAGTTTCTGCACCGCGTGATATGGCGCACGAGGCGAAGCCGAGGGCATCATATCTCGCAGTTCAGGGCTTTCAAACTTCTGCCCCCGTGGTTTATACTGTTTTTCTTCATACTTGGTCGAAAGTACGGCAAAGTATCATATTTTTATAAGCAATACATGTACATAATAGCGTGTATTGATGCCTGCCCTGACATTTGCAGCACGAGCGATAGCACGAGAAATCATTTTAATTTTATAGCCTCTTCCTCGTCCGTGGTTTCGTCAAAAGAGAATGATTGATTCATTTTGTTCATTTTTTATTGTTTTTATAAATCTTCGGTTAATATTACCCTTTAGATTATATCCACTAATACATCATGTCATGAATTGAGCATCGGTGCGCGCGAGTAAGTTTTTTCTCCCTGTGTTACAGAGGGCGCGAGTGTAGTTTTATCAATGCTTAAATTGGAATTTCTGCCTTACAATCGATGCCGGAGGAACGTACTTTCGACCGAGGTATGAAGGAACATTATTTTGAAAATAATAGCTGCATAATGAATCAGTTGAGAAATAGGGTACAAATCCCAAAAATATTGTTGAAATCTGCAACTCCAGGAAATAAAAATAAAAAACCAAGAATACTACGAATTAATTTGGACAAGCACCTTCGAATATACCTATTAATTAAAAAAACGAAAAGGAAAAAAGAGGAAAGATAACAGATAAAGCAACGTCCAAAACCCATTCTTTCTCTTTTTTGAAGCTTTGCTTCATTTGAGAGGGTATACAATTATACATATACTCTGAGCGAGGCGACCCAACTGGGGAAAACGGGAACGTCACGACATACGACATACGACATGCGACACGCCAATGCATGGCACCAACGCAGCTATCCCCCCCCCTCCCTCTCTTTTCTTCCCTCCCTCCCGTTCTGAAGGCCGGTATAGTATGTGTACAGTAGACTCTGCGACACGGACTTAAACGTTGCGCGCGAGTAAAGGCATTTATAATGAATTTATATTTAATAATATAATTATTAATTTTCTTTCAACGCTAAAGAACAAAGCTTCTGTCGGCGGTCCCGCGACCGCTCTACTTTTTTTCGAGAACACTAAACTAAAATATTCGGAATATTTCGGAAGAATAAAAAAAGAGAAAGGAGGGGATTTGGAGATTACTTCGTCTGTTATCTTTCCTCTTTTTTTCTTCATGTTCTCTTATGAATAGGTATATTCGAAGGTGCTTTTGAAAATTAAATCGTTGGATTCTTGGTTTTCTATTTTAGTTTCCAGGAGTCGAAGATTTTAACCTGAATTTTAGACGTTAAAAGGTAATTTGAATCAGTTTTTCTTCAAATTTCAGACTCCTTAAACTTCGAAAATATTATTGTTATTTACATATTTATAAATAAATTATCATGCTAATTCCTATGCCGATATCTGCGTCAATTTCACAGAAAATTTATTTCAATCTATCAATATGATATCATCACAGTGGCAATCAATTATCCAATAGGAGTTAATTACGAAATGCCAATTGGACATCATGTCCACATTGAATATTGATTAATTGGATGACTGAAGTATGACGCCAGGGATGGGGTATACTCGAAAAAATTTTCTTGTGAAAATGGTTTGAAATTACATCAGGATGTATAATTTACCAGGAAATCGGGAAATAGTCGGGAATCTGGTTCAGTAACCAGGATTTTTCTCTTGAATTTACTAAGCTGCAAATTAAAAGTGTTTTCCGAAGTGGTTTCTTGTATTTTATTACTCTGATTTTGATTTGAAACAGTAAATCTGAAATGATTGTTATTCCGAATTGGAACTATAGTTCAGTCAATCTGTCATAAAAAAGACCGTTTTTGGAAAAAATACCATTTGAAGTATTAATTCATAATAAAAATTTATCATAATTAGGAATAATTGGGAAGTCCTGCTTACAAAAAATGATCTATTTAGTCTGAAGTAATGATTTATTATGTACCCAGAGTAACGTCGCCCTCGTCGCAAACAATGGCAAATCGACGGTGACAGGTTTGTCACGCTATAACTCGAAAAATAATCTGATGTTTCAACTCAGAGTTATAATTCCTTTCCAAATAAGGACTCTCTGAATCCTTCAAGATATTCAGAAATCTCTTCAAATCTTTAAACAAATTTCGAATCATTCAAACCTTTCGAACTGTTTCGAAGTGACTGGAAAAAACTGAAGTTCATCGAGAAACTGCCCAGAATTGAAAATTATCCTGTTACTTCTCATAAATATAATTGATTTAGGCACATTTATAAACAATTGTAATAATAATCGATTTCTGGCTTATTCCCTTATTAAATATAAGTATTTAATTGTCCTTCCCTTGACTAATAAAAAATTCATTTTAAAAATAAACAAAATTGTAAATTGCTTTCTGAAAAATCAAATTTTACTTTCTTCTTTAAATGTACAGAGAATTTGGAGTCTGAAATATTATTATTTTCGAGAAAAAACTGCTTTTGTAGGCTAGAGCTATGTATCAAGAAATAGGTTCCTTCTCAGCATCGTCAAATTCAAATCGAAAATCAGCTTCTGTGATTCAAGAACCGTGTGAATACTCTGAATGCACAGAGCGCCTTGGGCATTAAAAACAAGCGCACTCACGAGTAATGGAGTATGCACCTGTTGCACTTATAGCCCATGAACGATATTCAATGATAAGAATTATTTTTTTAGATATACTGTCTAGTATTAAGGAACTTTCAGTTCACAATATCCATTTTCAGGTCGTTCAAATTACGGAAATTTCCGTAATACTGGCACCAGCGCTATACATTAGGGTGGTCTAAAAATGCATTAGAAAATTTTTCTTTCGAATCTTTATGCAAAACGCCCGGAAATTTGTTCGAATAGACAAAAATATAAACGCATTTTTTTGTTGAAAAAAAAAATGTTTAGAGGTGGCGCAGGCCCCATTAAACTTAACACGTATTTACCATAAGAAAAAAAGACGTTTTTGTAAATTTCATTCAGAATGTTTCAAATACATGCAATACTACTTTGTACTAATAATTAAATGTTTATTCAAACTGTTTAAACAATTTATTATTGTTTTTAGCAACTTCCTCTTAGAAAAGGGTTAGAAAGTCAAACTTTTTACTTTTTGTTTACATTTCACCCAAAGGAAGTAAATATTAATTGAATTTAACAAAAATAATTGTTTAAACAAATTGTAAATATTTAAAGCTATCTTCTTCTACATTACTAAATGGTTGCGGTTTTTCCTGGAATTTCTAACTTTCTATCACTTTTCAATTAGATTGAAGTAATAATTAATTCATGTTGAAAAAAAAATTTTTTAGACAATTTATTATCATTGCTGAAGATATATTCTTTGCTAATGATAGAAACTTGTGGTTTTTTTCTGAAATATTCAACTTTGCTTCACGTTTTTAGCGGTGAACAAATAATAAATAGACATCAGAGAAAATCGTATTTTAAATAGTATTGTATTGTTGTAAGTAGATTATTTTTGTTCTTTTCCCAATGTTAAAAGAAAATTTATTGAAACAAAAAAGCTGGATTCATTCAGTGAAATTTGAATTTCGAATTTTCTTCCAAAATTATGGATCTTCAACGCCAAAATTGGATTTTTAAGAAAGTACAACTTTCAATCAAAGAGTTGAATTTTCGACCTAAAGATATAAATATTCAATAAAAAATATAATGGTTGATATTTCCAAGGAAAAAAGTTTTATTTTAAATGAAAAACAATCTAATTTAACCAACAATTAAAGCAATTCAATCTAATTCCATCTTATTGAATTCCATTCAAATTCCATTCAGTGCAAAGTTAAACATTTCAGAAAAAACCAGAGCTTAGTATCACTTATCTAAGAGAAAATGGTTGTGAACAATAATAAATTGTTTAAATAAGCATGCTTGTTAACTCGCATTAATTATTACCTCAATAAGTGAAAAGTGAACAAAAAGCTTATTATTTTTTAATATGAATTAATTATTTCTTCAATCTAATTGGAAAGTGATAAAAAGTTAAAAATTCCAGGGGAAACCCACAAATATGTATTATTTATCTAGAAGAAGATATCTAGAAGAAGATATCTATAAACATTACCAATTTGTTTAAACAATTATTTTTGCTAAATTTAATTGAATAGTTACTTACTTCACGTGAAAACAGGACAAAAAATAAGAAATTTCGGAAAAAACCGCAACTTTGTAGCATTATTCTAGGAGAATATTGTTATAATTAATATCAAATTGTTTAAACAATTTGAATAAACATCTAATTATCAGAATGAAGCCGTGTTTCATGTATTCGAAACAATCTGAGCTTTAAAAAAACGCAAAAAAATCATAATTACCGTAAAAAATTCGAAAAACCCATTTTTTCACTTATGGGGGTTTTTGGGACCCTACAAAACAGACTTATGGGGGTGATATTTGAAAGTAATATTTTATACGCATTCCATGACTACTTTTGAATTGTGACGTCTTTTTTTCTTATGGGAAATACGCGTTAAACTTCATGGGGCTTGCACCCCCTCTAAATATTATTTTTAAAAAATACATTTATATTTTTGTCGATTAGAGCAAATTTCCGGGCGCTTTACATAAAAATTCGAAAAAAAAATTTTGGACCACCCTACTTTACATACTTGACGGAATAATCTTGCGGAGAATTTTTTAATACTAAGCAGTTTCAAAAAAATGATACTTTGTTTTTAAAAAAAAAATCCCCGGGAATATTCAATGAGTAGAAATTGTTTCGAACTTTTGTGATACGATGCATGTATGGATAGTTGACGTATTCGTCTCGTGGTTTCTTTTTTGATTCGTGACTAGCAGGTAGCATTATTCCAAATGCTAAAGCCACAGCAGGAATTGCTCCGAAGAAAGTTGCAAACTGCCAAAATTTCATTCGCGCCTTCAATCCTGTAAAAAGTTCAATTTTTTGTTACTAAAATATATTTGAAAGTTTAATCTTCTCACAATTCATGTTCCAAATCAATAGTCAGGGGTCGAATGTTGGAGGCAAAGGGTCAGAGATCATAAGTCAGTTATTCAACTTCCTTCTCATTGAATTTCATTAAAATAATCATTAGAAAAATTTGAAAGAGTAAATAAAAAATGAATAAGATAATAAATAGATCTATTGATTTCGGCGATAAATAATTTAATTGAAATAAAAAATATCAAAGCCTAAAAATAACACAGGATTCTACTTTCTTTATGTCCATTCAATAAAGTTTTTAACCCAGTTTAATGGTTGGATGCAGTTTGAATCTAAGAGACGTAATTGAAAACAATCAAGGTTTGATGGTAAATTTTAATTAAAAGATCTAAATTTAATAACGAGAAAATAATTCAATGAAGGAAAAAATTCTCCATCAACTGTAGAATTATGTTAAAATTTACAAAGATAAATTACTCTTCCGATATGTTTATAAACACGTCAATACAAATTTTGCTGGAAAAATCAAGGATGAGATACTCACACACATTATTAATAACTTTTTATATTTTTCTTATATTCCTCTTATAGAACATTAGACATTTTATTCAAACTTTTGACCTTGATGGAATTTCCGAATTTGATTGATTTATTTTTTTACATGAGAAGTTCAAAATTCAAATCCAGATGCAAATGTTTTATAGTCGGGGATTCAATTTGAACTCTTCGAAATGAAAGTTTACAAATTTGGAGAATTTCAATTGTGGAATTTCTAGCAACTCTCTTAAATTTTGAAACTTTTCAATAACGATAATGATAGCTGATGTCAATCGTAAGAAAAAAACTCTTTTTTCAGTGCTTTAATAAGTTGAAAGTTAATACAGTCGATTTTTTTAATTCACAATTTGACTGTTCAAAATAAAAATAAAAAATTCAAATACTTTTAAACAGCACTATAAAGTGAAATCTTCTAAATATGGACGATTTTTAATACACATATTTTCGAATTATATTGTTTCCACTTGGAGAAAAAATTTTATTTGGGAAAATTGCTAGTTTGTTTTTAAAAACACAACTTTTCATTTGGTAAAATAAATTATTGTTTTCTAATTAAATAATTGTTTGATTCTTCAAGAAAAGCTTATGAACGAAAAAAGTGAAGAATTGCTTTAGCAGAATTTAAGACTCGATTTATTACCAATTAGATATCTGGATTGAAAACTAAACATGTCAATTATGGAATGAATTGATTTATGCCAAAACATGTACTTCTTCCTTCTGGCATGCAAACTTGGTTTCAAAGGAGAGCTCATATAGATGCCAAAACAAATGAAAAAAGGGGTTTCGGAAAAAACTCTAATATGAAACTTCAAATATTTGATCGAGAAATTCTGAATGAAAAATATAAGAATTCCGAATTCCGTTTAGCTCCTAATGAGAGTCCACATCAAGTCACATGCGGCATGTCTCATTTGTGGTATGTCTCATCTACGGAAAGTCTCCCTTGCGGCAAGTCTCTTTGCAGCAAGTCTTCCATGTGTCAAGTCTCCTTTGCGGCAAGTCTCATTCGTGGTAAGTCTCATCTGTGGCAAGTCTCATATGTGGTAAGGTTCATTTGCGGGATGTCTCATTTGCGGTATGTCTCATCTGCGGTATGTCTCCCTTGCGGCAAGTATCTTTGAAGCAAGTCTCAGGTATGGCAAGTCTTTTTGCGGCAAGTCTCATTTGTGGTAAGTCTCATTTGCGGAATGTCTCATCTGCGGTATGTCTCCCTTGCGGCAAGGCTCTTTGCAGCAAGTCTCTTTACGGCAAGTCTCATCCGTGGCAAGTCTCATTTCTGGTTAGTCTCATTTGCGGGATGTTTTATTTGCGGTATGTCTAATCTGTGGTATGTCTTATCTACGGTATGTATCATCTGCGGTATGTCTTCCTAGCGGCAAGTCTTATTGCAGCAAGTCTCACATGTGGCAAGTCTCCCTTGAGGCAAGTCTCTTCGCAACAAGTCTCATCCCTGGCAAGTCTCATTTGCGGTATGTCTCATCTGCGGTATGTCTCCCTTGGACCAAGTCTCATTGCATCAAGTCTCTCTTGCGGCGAGTCTCATCTGTGGCAAGTCTGACGAACCAAATTGTCTGACTAAGGCATTTCTCTTCCTCCAAAATGACAAAAGTGCGGCATCTCTCCCCTTAAAAAAATTTGGAGTGTCAGAATACTGCTCATGGAAATTATGCAGGTTAAACACCTCCCCCTTTTTAAGTCTTCTAGGGGGTAGGAAGGCACCCCTGTAATAGGTTAAGTAAATAATTTAGGTCACCTACCTCCCCCTTTTCCCAAGTCTCAGGGTTAGGGAAAGTTGGGAAGAGATGCTGCACTTTTACCAGTTTAGAGAGAGGGAGAGAGAGAGAAATGCCGCAGATAGACAATTTGTTTCGGAAGGCTTGCCATAAAATTGGAAATCTACTAGGGGGAGATGCCACAAGGGAGATTCCAAGGTGAGACGTGCCACAGGTGAGACTTGCCACATGTGACTCGATATTGAACTTCTAATAATTCCTCTAAACCAAAATGTAATGAAGGAAAAAAATTGATGATAAATTATCAGTCAAGTCTTAAAAATGATAAAACTTTCAAAAATTCAATCTAGACTATAAATTGGAAATAAATTACCTGCAGGAAGAAATTTCTAATTTCCTGAATATCTTAATCTACCAAAAATGTAATTACTTTCGGTAACAGGGCAAAACTCAACCGCCGGTTCATCACAGCGACGAGATTCTCTACGAGGAGGCATTGGAGGAGGCGCAGGAGTTTTACCGCAAGGATTGCTTAAATCAATTGCTGGAGCATACTTTTTTTCACTTGGTGCACAATTACTTCTTTTGGAAAAAGTGGTGATACTATCTAGTATCGGGGGTGGTCCTGAGTCTAACAATTTTTTACAAGGATCTGGTTTCTTCGCACAGGGATCTGGTATCTTGGCAGAGGAATCTGACTTTTTCGCACAGGGATCTGGTTTTTTTACACAGGGATCCGGTATCTTGGCAGAGGGATCTGATTTTTTCTCACAAGGATCTGGTTTCTTCGCACATGGATCAAGTTTTTTTGCACAAGGATCTGGTGTTTTTGCACAAGGATCAGTTTTTTTCTCACAAGGATCTGGTTTTTTTGCACAAGGATTTGTTCTTTTCGGGCAAGGATCTGGTGATTTTTCAGAATTTTTATTTTTACATCCCTGAGGTCCAGAGACTTTTTGTTTCCCACTGGACATGAACCTCAAAATATTGGCGAATTGTCCCTTTGAGACAGGAAGTATTTTCGCCATTCTATGCTTCAAAATAATTGTACGTTCACATGACACTATAAATTTTACATCGCCGAAGTATTTAGGATTTATGACATTAATTTAGATTTTCTGGACGTTTCGGAGCAGACACAAACAATTTATTCCCCTTAAGTTTCTTTTGTTATCTGCCATTTTCAGAGGTGCGAGTCTTCTGTTATAAATTGAATTCAAATTCAATTTATCGGAATTTTATTCGAAGAAAGAATAAATGTCCCACAACTAACCACACTGAATACCACTTCAATTTATATCCTAAGTGAAGGCTCAATTTTTTAACTTTTCAATTATAAATACTCAAAATGTCCACAAAAAAAAGTGGGGTGTACTTCCGATTAAGGTCCACCTCCAAAATCTTTCATACTGCGTATACCTATGTATTTTGATGTGCTGATCAC
>WSXT02125462.1:0-10839 GCA_011762715.2 Neuroterus valhalla
TTCTTAACGACAACCAAAATGGCGCCTTTCTACTCGCAATGACAGCTGATATGTGCAACTCTCTTTTTTTTCTTCATTTATTGATTTATGTTAACATAAAAAACGGCATAATATGTGAGAATATATAAATAACAATCCAAAGAACACTTGCCTATAATTTTTCACTTCACCGGGAGTTGTAAAAACACTTTAATGGTAAGTGAAATTCAAGAAATTTGAATTTGTAACAGACCCATATTTGAGACGTTATATTTATGGAATGAACAATACTTTTGATGCTTTTTTCTCAGGAATTAGTTTAAAATTACTTCAATTTTATGTTCTGTACTCTGATTTCGAAAAAAAATATTTCTAGGAAATAAAGGGGGGTGCCACCTATTCTATAATTTAACCATTACGAATTATACTGTTTTACAGTCACTGGACAAAAATATAATATTCGAGGAAAGCTAACGAATGCCATAGCGGTCTGCACAGTTTCAAACAATTTGAGACACTGAACCTCTTTCACAGAAAAAATTTCAAAACAGAGGCATGAGATGGTTTGTTTACATTCACTATTACTTAAACGAAGGAATCAAAATAAAGGATGAAAAAGCTTGCGCAGCACAAATTTTCCTATTTTTATTTATCTTCTAATTAACTGGAAACAACGAAATATCTTTAAAATGTAAAGCAGTCGATTTTCTATTAGGTAAAGGAAAAGGCTGCCTTTTTTAATGTTCTAGGATAAAATTTTTGAAAATCGATTGATATTTGGGACACTTTATTACGTTCTCAATAAGATCGTTATATATTAAAACAAAAAAGAACAAAATTGGAATGAAAACCAATGAATTTTCGAACAAAAATACCAGTTTCCTACAGTGAAAAAGGATCTCCAATAAAATAGTTCAAGTTTGAATAAAAAAAATCACATTTACAAAATGGTTAGATTTTTAAACGAAAAATATGACTTTTCTATTATATGGGATGAATTTTCAACAGAACAATTGAATTTATATTTTAAGAAGTGAGTTTCACAAAATGGTTGAATCCTCAACCAAATAATTATATTTTCAAAAAATTTGTACACTATCAATAAAATTGTTTCATTTAAGAACAAACATGATGAATATTGAACCTGAAACAGTTAAATTTGCAACGAAATAGTAGAAAATAAATATAGAAAATACAAATCTCCGCTGTGAAAAATGAATCTTTAGTTTAAAAGTTTGATTTTAAGTAAAAAAAGATAACTTCTACAGAGAAGTTGGATTTTTAAACAGAAAATACAACTTTCCTACCATTGAAACTAAATGTTTAAATAAACCAGTTGAATTTTTCTGTTGAAAAAATGGATTTCACGAAATAGTTGCAAGATACTTATATTTCTTCAGATTTCAACATTTTGACCGAAATGGTTTAATTTCAAAACATAATAAATTGATATTCAACGAAAAACAGTTGAATTTTGAACAGTTGAACAGAAAGTGCAACTTTCCTACCACTGAAAATTAATTTTTAAATAAACCAGTTGAATTTTTCTTCCAAAAAATGGCTTCTACGGAGTAGTTGCAAAAATACTTATACCTTTTTTGAATTTCAACATTTCGAACGAAATGGTTATTTACAAATAAAATAGAATAATTCTCAACTGAGAATAGTTGAATTTCAAACAGAATGGCTTGAATCAAAAATAGAAAATACGAATTTCTTCTTTGAAAAATGAATTTTTAATTAAAAAGTTCGATTTAAAATAAAAAAAAGTTTATATTCACAGAGAAGTTGGATTTTTGAACAGAAAATTCGACATCCTTACCATAGAAATTGAATTTTCAACAAAATAATTAAATTTTCCATTAAAAAAAATGACTTCCACAAAATAGTTACAACTATATATACTTTTTCAAATTTCAACATTTTCAACCAGACGGTTTAATTGACAAACAAAATAGATTATTATTTAACAAAAAACAGTTGAATTCCCAACGAAATAGTTTAAATTGAAAATAGAAAATATGAATTTTTACTGCAAAAAAATGAATTTTTAATTAAAAAGTTCGATTTAACATAAGAGAAAAGATTACTTCCACGAAGAAGTAGAATTTTCAAATAGAAAATACGACTTTCCTACTATAGAAAATTAGTTTTCATCAAAACAGTTGAATTTTTCATTTCGAAAAATGTCTTTCACAAAATATTTGCAAAATATTCAAATTTTTTTTCCAATTTCAACATTTTCAGCCAAATTGTTTAATTCACAAACAAATTGAATAATATTCAACTCAAATAATTGTATTTCAAACGAAATAGTTTGAATTGAAAATAGAAAATATGAATTTCTACTGTAGAAAATAAATTTCTAAATAAAAAGTCAAATTTAAAATGAAAAAGACTACTTTCACAAAGAAGTAGGATTTTCAAACAGTAGATACGACTTTTTCATACAACAAATCAGTTTTCTAAAAAACGGTTGGATTTTGCATTCAAAAAGATGTCTTAAACAAAATAGTTGCAAAATATTAGAATTTTTCCAAATTTCAGCATTTCAACCCAATAGTTTAATTAACAAACAAATTGATTATTATTCAACTAAAAACAGTTGAATTTGCAAGTTCCAACGGAATAGCTGAAATAAAAAATAAAAAATACAAATTGCCTATATAAAAAATGAATTATTAATTAAAAAGTCGTATTTTATAAAATGTAGGATAAATGATCAGAAATAATGATAAAAAAATGTGACAATGTGTTTTGTTATTTGGGAATAAATGTTTCAAAATATGAAGCATTTGATTTCCTATTAGATAACGGAGAAAGCAGCCTCTTTCAATGTTCAATTTTTGAAGAGACAAGTCCTTTATAGGAGGAGTGTACGGGCGAGCCTGTTTTCTTACAAAATGGATATTTCCGTCAATTTTCAATAAAGTGATCTAAAAATCACCAGGAATCTTCCTCCGATATTAAGGAACAAATGTCCCATTGGAAGTTGTTTCAGGTTTGAAGTTCACTCGATACTTTTCTTTGTCGAAGCTAAGAAAACGTGCTTACCGTCAGGTCTCCATTTGCAATTAATTATTATTAAAAAATTGGCATTATTTACTTGTTCCTCCACATTATAAGGCCGTTATGCTATCCGGACGCTCAATTGAATTAGGCAACATTTTTACTCTTTCATTTGTATTATCAAAAATATATATCGGATTAAAAAACCCTAAAAGAAAAAAAGTTACATCTTGTCATTCTCTACAAGCACGTTTTTTTTTAGAATAATTTTTTCGATTTCAAAATTTCGATATCACAAGACGTTTGGATAATACTTTTTAGCGTTTTCGAGCGCTCGTACCTCCATTGCATCCGACCACTCAATTCCGGTGACTTTGTCTTAAATAGATCTATTTAGAAGAGCAGTGCAAAGGTAATCGTGTTGATGTCTCCGAGGTTACTTTCACAGTTAGGTCTATCGATTCAAATCTGATTCTAATCTGGAGATCATTGCCATTCGTCTTCCCATCAAAGGCACAAACTACCCGTTTAAGAGACTGACAGTTGCCCGCATTTGAATCGAGTAAGGCGCTAGTCTGATTGTAAGTGTAATGTGAGGTCTTCCAGGGAACGATCGAATGGTAATGCAATTAGTTAAATGCATCGCGTGGAGCGTGCTGGACGGCCATACGTCAAGTGCAAACATTACGAACGGCGCTAAAGACCTCCATTGCTCTCACCATGACTCACTCCGTATGATGTATGCAAGTCAGTTCGTTGATCTATAAAAAGGAGAGCTCATCCGCTCAATAAACAAACCGATGGCACGGGGGACCAGCATTTCAGGGGTTCGCTATTATGATGTACCAGCTAGGCATAACGCGATACGTTCCCCATAGCCGGAATCTACAGATGTTTTTCTATATTTTCATTCCTAGCGAATAGGGTCAGCAAGAATAGAATTCGAGGCTAGAATTTGACTGTTATTGTTTCGCAATCAATGAAGGCAGTTGAGGAATTTAACTAGAACGGCCATTTGGTTGAATGTGTAATTTCAACAACTCCTTGCTTTACTCAGAACAGCTACATGTTTCGGAACTCTTATCAAGATCCCCGCATCAGGCTTGAATAGACTATGATGTCAGTTGCTGTTGTTTGTAGGACGGAAACCCAGTGAATTACCACAATCATTTGGAACTTCGCTAGTCACAGCACACATTAATCAATTCCGCAGCTAATGAGGGAATGTTTGTAAGAATTTCAACGGTATTTCGCTGATTCTAGTTTAGAATCTGGAAATCACTCGAATCACTCATATATTTTTCGTTAAACTTTCGATGTTCCGAAAACGTACGCCATCTTTTGTTTCCGAGAGGATCCCGGAAGAAGATGTTTTTTTTATTCTTGCCAACGCTACGAAAACATGTGATTCCCTTACAATTGATGGTCTAGAATAGCTCCTGAACATTTCTCTCTCTGAATTGAAAGAAGTATCCAAAACCCTAGGTTGAAAAACATCTATTCAGTTAAATTGAATGATGGATTATTTCTTCCATCTAGGATAATTGTAAAACGAAATAAGTGCTCCTGAAAAAGTAGGTTATCATCGTTCTTATCAAATACGATGTATTCTCAAACTCACGCAAACTTCATGGTAATTATAAACAGGAAAATTCTTGCAGAAATATTATCAGCTCAATGACTATTCATAACAATATTACCTAACTTAGTGGATAATTTTCGTTTTCAAAAGCGAGTTTTCCCATCGCGCATAACAAGAAACGATATGCCTAAGACTTAAGCGTATTACTCGACTTCAGAATTTTTTTAAATTGTAAATGATGGATTTCTCGAATACCGCTTTGTACGCTTCCATGATATGTAAGTAAATAATTCTGAATTATTATCGATTTTCTTATTTTTCTTGTAACCGATATCCGAGAATAATTATTGCCATGAAATTTCAGTTTGTTCAGCATACGTCTTAGTAGCTCAAAAATTTGATCGACCATTAGATCGCGTGTTGAAACGAAAGCTTCAATTAACTGAGGGAGATTTAAAGAAAAAATTTGTTTCGCAAGATGATTCATTAGCGGAAAAATTACTAAGATCGCATACTTTAGCTTCTATAATTGGAACTGATATAGCAGAAGATGTAATAAACCGAGCCAAAAAAATTTCAAGAATTAATGAAGATGAATGGAATGCGCTAATTGAGGATCGTTGCCTTACAAACGTCGATCTTAAATATTTAACTAAACTGAGCGTTGATAAAATTATCAATCATTGTTTGGATGAAAAAATTCGTTTGGAGGGTGTTCAGAAGACCGATTTCACAAACGCACTTTTCGAAGGATATTGTGCTTCAGTAAAAAAATTGTAGGTATTTCAATAATTATATTGTTTGATGCAACTGTAATATTCCTGTTATTTTTAGGGCCAAAGAAAAGTATGGAGGAACAAGAACTGGAAGAAGGAATAATTTGAAGAAACTTTAAGTTAAACCTGAAGTTCCACATGGAGAGGAATCTAATATAACAAAATCCAAACCAAAAATCCAATATTATTACATATATGGCTATGATTTATTTGTTTTCTGAGACAAAATATATGCGTTAAATTCAATTGCAAATCAAATTAAGTTTATGGAAAAGCGCGGACTAAGCAGCAAGACTCCGATGAAAGTAGCAAGCTTGTTTTCAGAACACAATGATATTTGGCGCCCAACGTGGGGCGCCAAAAATGGAACCTTCCAAATAAATATTATCAAGGAAATTGAGAAAACCTTATGATTTCCCTGAATAAAATTCAGTTCAATTCAAATTCTATTCTTTGAAGAGTGGCTTCTTTTCAAATTCTGGAATGAAATTTTTGCCAAAAATATTTTCATTCAGCCACATATACTAATATTCATCATTTTAATTGTCAATGCCTCTACACAAAACCGGTTTTAGCTCCTTTAAATTTTTAAGGGTAATTTTCTTGATAATCTTTACAGCTGAAAATTCTATACTTCCATTTTTCTTTGATTACTGATATTCTCCGGAGGATGCAACAGGCTCGCTAGAAAGGCATTCTTTTTTGGTAAACATTCGTTGTTTCCTTGGAAAATAATATTTTCGGGTTAAAGTTTAAATTTATTCTTGAAGTTAGTCTTTTTATCGTGAGAATTCTCTTTCTTTTTTATTGAAAATACTGTTTTGGATTCAAAATTAAAATCTTCTGAGTTACTTCACTAGTTAATAAAATTTTCTTTGATAAAAATTATTTCATTTTGAAATTTATCTACGTGGTTCAAACTTTCATAGTTGAAGAAATTTGTTTAGAAATCTTTTTTTTTTTGTTTGTTGAAAGTTCACCTATGATTCAAAATTCTACTCCCTCGCGCAAACATTCAATTTATAACAAAATCAAAATAAATCGTTTTCTGATGAAAATTCATCTTTATCAGTATTGAATAGTTTTTGTAGAAAATAGCTCCTTCTGTTAAAAGTTCATTTTTTTGTTTGAAGGTTTATCTTTTGTCGCAAATAAGAATATTTTGTTGGATATTTGTCTTTCTAATTGAAAAATCTTGTCTAATAATGGAAAATTATCCTTTTTCGTTGACAGTTCATGTTTTTTCTCAAAAATTGATCGGTTTTTGTAAAGTATTCAACCATTTAGTACAAAACTCTTGATTTTTGTGCAAATTTGATAGTTTTTGATTGAATGATTAGAATATTATCTATTTTATCTATGAACTATTACTTTTTAATTAAGAAATAATGGTTTTCTGTTCAATATTCAGTTACATGATTTAATGTTGTAAAAATCTGTCCAAAATTGATTTTTCATTGGTCGAAGATTCACTTTCTCGGTTCAGAATTGAACGAATTTGTGGAAAGATAATTATTTATTGTTAAAATTGATTTCTTTCCGTTAAAAGAATCTCATATATTATTCATTTATTTTCTGTTCTTGAATTTTTAGATATAGTCGTAAGAGTCAAAGCGACATATAAGCAAGACGGCGTGACTCATTTAAATCAACATTGACATTGTAGATAATTTTGTAATTAAAAACACATATTGTTTGACCAGTTTTATCCCGCTTCCATATTTTCAAGATTTCTGAATGGAAAATTCATTTGATAGCTTTTCAAACAATTTTTCATGAATCAAGATTTTGAATCTATAAAATAAAATTCTAAAGCAGAGCCTAAGATCATGCTTTTGTACAATAGCCTTTAAACATGTAATGAATGCATTTCGCACTATATAATTTCAGATTTTTCTGGTTATATGATCTAGCTCAAAAATTTGATGAGCCAATAGAAAAAATGTAATCACAAAAACTTGAATAAGCTGAGAAAGAATTTAAGTAAGAACACGCTTCATTTGGTGGTTTTTAACAAAAAATGGCCAGAATCGCGTACTTCGCTTCTTAAATTAAGACTAATTTTGCAGATGATGTAGTTGGCCAGGCCGAAAAATTGATAGAAAAAGTCGTTTGGACGGTATTGAGAAGACGATTTCACAAATGCACTTTCCAAAGATATTGTGCTCCAGTAATAGAATTGTGAGTCTTCTAATAACTATTTTCTGCAATGCGATTATTACATTCTTCACAAAATAAGGTGTTTCGGGTTTCAATCGTGTACAAAACTACAAATTTTATCGACGTTTCGCGAATGTTGCAGCTTGCATCTCT
The DNA here is from genome assembly GCA_011762715.2 of Neuroterus valhalla. NCBI lineage: Eukaryota > Metazoa > Arthropoda > Insecta > Hymenoptera > Cynipidae > Neuroterus > Neuroterus valhalla. The sequence continues at coordinate 7,660 of WSXT02125462.1, forward strand.
AAGACTGACCTAAAACTGATGTTTCAGGTTATGTTGTTATTGTATATAATCTCAACGATGCCTGTGATTGGTCAAAGACCCCAATGGTGGGACAGGTCGAACCTGATTAGACAATAAATTCTTGTTCCAAAAACTTGGGAGAACGGAAAGCCAAATCGGATTGGTATTATGTCCATTGTCCCTATCCGTGTTATTAGGGTGTTTGAAGATATTGATTACTTCTCTTTGATTGCGTTTTTGTTTATCTTCAATCTTTTTCCTGCTTGACATTCCCAGATCCTTTTCTCTGTTATTCACATGACTTTATTAATGAGAACTTTGGTGAATATTTTGCCTACAGTACTTAGTCGGCTAGTCGCTCTATAATTGTTATAGCCGCCTTGATCACCCTTTCCCTTGTAGATTGGGATTATAATCGCCTGTTTCAATCATGTGGAACTTCGCTAGTCACTGCACACATATTAATCAATCCACACAGCTACAAATATCCACAACTGCTCTCGAGCATTCCAGGGATAATACCTTCAAAACTAGCAGCCTCAGCATTCCTCAGTTTTTCAACTACGGAGGAATGGGGTACTGAACAACTTTGCATATAGCATCTTTGCATTCGGACAACTGTTCACATCAATGGTCAGATGAACAACTGTGCACTTGACAACTGTGAACGTCTACTACATGATGTATTCGAAACATCTTTCCACAAGTTCAGAAAAGGAACTTGGACATCTATGTCTTGTTTCGATATGATGTTCAGCTGATACTAATTGCATGAAGTCTTTCAACCTGACTTTACTCTTATGTTTCTTAATACGTTAGCTCACTGCGCTTCCAGTTTTTCCAATGTATACTGCCTACTCCTAAATCACTGGATGGTGTTGTCTTGTTTTTTCCAGTGTTTTTCCTGATTGCTCTATCAATTGGTTTGTTTGTGTAATCGTTTTGCATAAGGGTTTGTTTAAAGTTTTGTTATTCTTTTTTTAAGTATTCTTCATCTGTTATGGAGACATATCTGTGAACGAGAGAGTTGATGACTGTCTGCTTTTGGGATAGGTGATGGTGGGAGGAAGCATAAAGGTATCTGTTTGTATGAGTTGGTTTCCTGTGAACTCCATGTCCTAATTTTGATGAAATCGGGAAATTTGTGTAGTTCATACAGTCCATGCCTCCAGATTACAAAAGTATCGTCCACATAACAGCACCCGAATTCCGATGCAAGCTTGGATTGGCTGAAGATTTTAATTTCTAGATGTTCCATAAAAATGTTAGCTATTACAAGTGGAATTGGGGATCCCATTGCTGCTCCTGATGTTTTTTCGTAGAATAAGTTAATAAAAGAGAAGTAAGTATTGTCGTGACAGTCTTCTATCAGAGGTATAAGATTAGAAGGAAAGTTTGCAAAGGATTTGATACTATCGATTGTTTCAGAGATTGATAATTTCCTGAAGAAAGATACTACGTCGATGGCTCGGGGTTCAACCTGAACCTGCTGTCTCTTTTTAGTGAAGTCAGGGGAATTTTAGGTAGTAATGATATAATAATAATAATAATATATATGGGGCATTATTCCTCAAGTGTCCCACTCAAAACATCCAAGTTGTCCGATATGAGTTAAACTTGGCCCAAGTGTTGTGCTATTGGATAGTAGTTAATGGGTCAAAAATTTTGTGATTTGGAAAAATATTCACTGAGGGGGAGGGAGCAGAACTTTTGAGATTTTCATGGATATTGCTGGTTTCGGTGATTTTTAGCTTTTTTCATGGTGATTAAAAATATTTTTTGTGATACAGGTTCGATGGGATTTGCAACGAGCTTTTGAATGGTCGTATCCGTTTTTCAAAAAAAAAAAATTGACCTTTCAAAAATGAGGGTCAAAAATATTTTTGACTTTTTTATAAAATAGACACGTTTTTTTCTTTTTTTTCGTCTCAAAATAAAGCCCAGATTTTTTCCTATAAGACCATATAGATCAAAAAGTGGGCCTAGAATTTTGTAACCATGAAAATAAGGGTTGGTTAGTACGGTATGCGCATGACGCTGACACTCGAGCCCCGCGCGCATCGTGGTTCTTCTATTGTATTGTTTTTACGATGAGTATTAATATATGCTAGTATATTTGTCGCTCTCTGAATTTACAGGGTTAAGACTATCATTATTATAAGCATGTATTACGTTTGCTGATGAGTTTTGAAAAAAATTTCAAATTTCTAAAAATTGAATAATTGAATAGATGCTCGGGTCGAATAAGTTTTTTAGGAATATTTCAGTAGGTAAAATCAAAGCGCAGAGATGTTTCGCTGGAGCAGATGCCTTGTCTTCTACTTACTTTTCTCCCCACCTTAATTTTCTTTAGTGACAGTTGGTTTCTCTTTCTTGCGATATCGATTGTTAAACCTATTAACAATACGTAATCAAGTGTGTGAAAATTGGTTGGAAATTTCGCGAAATGCAAGAAGTTTCATTCTCGTAAAATCAATAGATCGTAAATATGCTCGTGAAAATGTCAACGGGTGTCATTGTAAAGTCTATCCAGACCCCAATGAGTTCGAGATTAGGATCTTTGACGCTTATCTTTTTATGTCACATTTACCATGAAATTTTCGTACAATTTTCATCAGCTTATGTACATTCTAATAACAGTAAGTTATCAAATGTGTGATTTTTGGTTGAAAATTTCGCGAAATACAAGAAGTTGCTTTCTTATAGAATCTATATGTCGTAAACCATGCTCCTCAAAATTTTAACCGGTGTCATAAATCTCGTCAAATAAATAAGTATTAGGCAGGGGTCTTCGAAATTTGAACCGGTGTAGTATGTCAATGCGAGTCTGTGAGAGTATATTAAGATTGTTGACGCTTCTCTTTCATGTCAAATTTACAAGGCAATTTTTGACCTGATTATTTATTCAAGTAATCAATTTTTGGAAATTTAGAATTTTTTTCAAAACTCATCAGCGAACGTAATACATGCTCTCAATAATGACAGTCTTAACACTGAAAATGCAGAGGGCGATCAAATATACTAGCATATAATGATACCCATCGTAAAAACAATACAATAGAGGAACCACGATGCGCGCGAAGCTCGAGTGCCAGCGTCATGCGCGTACCGTAGTACCCAACCCTTATTTTCATGGTTACGAAATTCTAGGCCCACTTTTTAATCTATATGGTCCTATAG
>WSXT02125484.1:0-10839 GCA_011762715.2 Neuroterus valhalla
AATGCCATCTTATGGGAAAAATATAGACCTGATCGGGCCGGGGGCAGCACACACATGCTTATCCTGCTATGCCCTTTTCCTCAGAACTCCTACATAATCCTAATTCTCTAATGTTACTCGATTACTAAACTAGTTTTTAATCTGGACAACAGGTAAATGTATAAGAAATCACAGCTGATGCAGAAATGTTTTTTTGAATACTGAAACACGTATTTTAATTTTTCGCTTGAGTAGTAAATTCTAATAATTGGCTAAGTTGTCACGAGTTGAAGTCAAAAAGAAGATCAATTTTTGATTTAAAGAAAAACTAGTATCTCATCAGTTTAGGAAACAGTAAGAGATGCGAACTATATTTTTCAGTAAAGAAAAGATGAGCAATGAAATTCTGCATGGAAATCTACTTTCAAAAATTGCAAATTCGGGACCTCATTTTCGAATGACCAGGGATCACCTTGCTTTCTGAAAAATAATTTTACGGGCCCTCCTTTGATGATCCGGCAGCTCAATTGACGTGCCAGTACTGCCACGAAAGAGGTAGAGGATCAGAAGCACGGGTGTGAGAGAGACATTTCGAAGGAACAGCTATTCTTGTCTCGCCGTAGCGAGCAAGCACAGGTTCGAAAGGGATGGACTGGACTCTGCCATGCGGGAACATTCTGGAAACTATCAATTTCAGTCCGGCATATTCAATAAAGCGTCATCAAAATCAATAAGACAAGGTATGAATGCGCGGATATATAATTTGAACCCTTGCGATTAGCTCCTTAAATTCTTGGTCCTGGCAAAGGCTGCGTTTAATTTATATAAGCAAATGAAAAACGCGTTTCGGTAATTCTGAACATTCTTCTGTTAATCTTAGCCTGGTAGTTGGCGCTCGTTTCTCTTACCTTCGGCCAACTACCGCTGGCCAGGATATATTGGCCGCCATATTGGATCTACTGTTTTGAATCTTGGTTCTCGACTTTGAATTCACAATTAGCAAACCGTCAAGCTTTCTTACACAAAGTTTCAGTTAAAATATAGGGAAAGGTAAAAAATTTTGGATATCATATTGTATCCGTTATTATGGGAAAAAATTGAAAATCTCAGATAGCGAATCCAATTTGGCGCAATGAAACCAAGTGAATAGACTGAATCGCTCTAGATTATATGAAAGGAGTTTCTAGGTCGCTGATCACAAGCCCGAGATCAAAACATGGAACTGCAATTCGAAACCTGATACTAGATTCGTAATTTGAATTCCAGAATATTGAACGATTGACTTGTTATGGCGGTTTTTAAAATTGGAAATTGTTGAATTAGCCGTAATATATTCTAAGGAAAAATGTTGCCTTCGTTTATAAAAAGGGGAACTGACATGCAAGAGTTTTTGGATCAAAAATACTGAGATGAAGGTCGATATTTGAGGAATTCTTGGAATCCAATATGGTGCATTTGATATGGCGGGGTAAAGATAACGGGCACAACGTGGCGGAAACAATTTAGCGGATGGGACTCAAGAAAAAAAACGTTTTCTCTCTGAACATGGTGTATGAGGTTTTAAATTAGATTGCTTATTGAGAATCTAGAGTCGGTCTATGGAAATTTTTAAGATGTGATTCAATATGGCGCAATACAAGATACAAGATTTGCAATACAAATTCCGAAATCTTGATCAGTGGACTAGTTATGGCGGTTTTAAAATCTGAAAATTATTTAATTATCCGTAATCTATTTTAAGGAAAAATGTTGCCTTCGCATATCATAAGAAAAACTGACAAGCAAAAGTTTTTGGATTACAAATTACTGAGATGAAGGTTAATATTTGAGGAGATCTCGGAATCCTATATGTTGCAACGAACGTGGCGCACAACGAGGCAAAATCAATATGACCAAAGTGGCGATTCGGCGGCAATTTCGACTTTTCGGTTCTTCATGATCAAGTTTTTCAATTCTCTTGGCCAACTAGAAGTAACATATTTATATTTGGTGCAGAATGCTAGCATTCATCTTTATTCATGACGTTCATTCTAAACATTCCTTAACACAACACATCAAACATTGCGAAATAAATCAATTTTGAAAAGAATACTCTAATATTTCAACAAAAAAATATCATCTTCTACGAAAATTGGAACAGTTAAACTTACAATTAAAAAAATCAATTTACGAAAACAAAAAAAAACAACAGATTTCCAACGAAAAAGTTCATTTTTCAAACGATGTGGTCAATTTCCAAACAACATTATGAATCTTCTACCAGGACAGTTGAATTTCAAAACAATAAGATGAATTTTCAACAAGAAAGATAAATAATCAACTAGAGCACCTGAATTTCCAGCCATGAAGTTGAATATTCAAACAAAAAGATTAATTTCCAATTAGAGAGAATCATTTTCTACGAAAAAATATAATCTTTTAACAAAATAGTAGAAAATCTAAGTCAAAAAGAAATTATTTTCAACCAAAAATAGAACAGTAACATTTTTAGTTGGAACCACCAATATTAAACCAAGTATGAGTGTTTTATACTAAAAAAAGAGAATCCTTGACTGAAGTAGCTGTGTTCACAAAGAGATAAATAACTTCTAACTTTTAGTAAAAATGAATTACTTATAACAAAAAAACTAACAACAAAAAAAATAACTATCAAAAAAATTATTACATTTATACACAAAATGATGAAGAATCAAATGCAATTGTGAATGTTTAACTGAAGTAGTGGATTTTTATAACAGAAAGACGAAAACTGAACTGGAATGATGAACATTTAACAAGAATAGTTCAATTTCTGACAAAAAATTAACTTTCAACCAAAAAATACAATTTTTCAACAGAAAGGTTGAAATTTGAACCATAAAGAAAAATTTTTAAACAAAAATGGAATAGTGACATTTTCGTCTTGAAAAATCAATTTTGAACCAAACATAAGTTTTTAACTTGATGAACGTTTGGCTATAATGAAAAATGTTTGATAATGTAACTGAATTGTTAACGGTGAAGAAACATTTTTGAGGAAAAATATTAACTTTTCAAATGAAAAAAAAATTTCACCGAAATGTCAAATTTTGAACTAGAATCGAGACTAGAGTAGATTGGTTTTCCAATTAAAATGAAACAGTTAAATTTTCAGTTGGATTAATTGATTTTCAACGAAACTAATGAATCTTTAGGTATAATGATCAATCTTTGAATGGAAAGATGAATTTTTAACCATGAAGATTTATTTTCTAAAAAAAGGCAAATTTTCCACGAAGTACATAAATTCTCAAAGAAATAGTTTCATTTTCAAATTCAAAAATCAACGTTCAACCAAATACTTGAATTTTCACCAAAAAAAGATGAATTGATCTTTCAAAGTTGTTACAATTTCCACCAAAGGTATATTTGAATCGAAATAATGCAACTTTAACAAGGAAATTCGAGTTTCACAAACAAGTTTAAATTTCAAACAAGTAGTTGATTTATTAACTCAAAATGGATGAATTTGCAATGAACAATGTAAAAAAGCTTTCTATCACTATTCAGAAATATTTCTTTTTCGAAATACAGTGTGTCCCAAATTAAAAGGGGCACCCCATTTTTTGATATGATTTTTTTTTCTAGTGCACCTAATTGCATCAATTTTTCAGGGCGTTTTATACAATCTAATTGACAATTTTTCTGAGACTTTGGAAAGCCAGACAAGATTTGTTTACTCATTTCGATGAATTTAATGAAAAAAGTGGTGTCCCAAAATAATAGGGGCACATGAAAAAAGTTTGGTGTACAGAGTCTTTTTACTATTACACAATCTTAAATAATTTGAATTAATGTTGATAAAGTGAAAAGTCGGAAGAAGTAGAAATCCAGTCACCCTTTAGCTTATCCATGAGAGTTCTAGCGGCTCAGAACAAGCCTTACTTAGCGTGAGCTTGAATCAAAATAATGAAACCGCAAAAACTCGGTGTGTGTCGAACTCACAACAAAACATACGAGCAAAATGAAACGAATGCTTAAAAATACGATCACTTTCATAATCAAGAAAGCTTCTGTGGGAAGAGCAAAAGCGCTTCCTGAAGCAGAAAAAACTCCAACTGAACATTAAAAATACGTGGAAAATCGAATCGAGAGATTGCCAAGCTCTTAAATCGTTCAAGCTCACGCTAAGTAAGGCTTGTTCTGAGCCGCTAGAACTCTCATGGATAAGCTGAAGGGTGACTGGATTTCTACTTCTTCCGACTATTTACTTTATCAACATTAATTCAAATCATTTAAGATAGTGTAATAGTAAAAAGACTCTGTACACCAAACTTTTTTCATGTGCCTCTATCATTTTGGGACACCACTTTTTTCACTAAATTCATCGAAATGAACAAACAATCAATTAGATTGTATAAGACGCCCTGAAAAATCGATGCAATTAGGTGCATTGGGAAAAAAAAGCATATCCAAAAATGGGGTGCCCCTATTAATTTGGGAATCACTGTACAACTTCTACTCTAAAGACTGCTCAAAGTTATTTCTTTATTTAAAATTAAGAAGAGGAAACTTTAAAATTGTGACAAATTTTCAATTGGAGGAACGATTTTTTTAAATTCCTCTCTTCTAAATCCGAATTATGATTAGTTTAAAAAGTTCCTGCTCCATGTGGAAAAATCCCTGCCCAAGTGAAATTATACTTCTTCACTGAAACTCCCTGCCCTAAAATGAAAACTTACTATTTTCTGAAATTCCCTGTCAAAAGTCAGATTAATGAGAAGAAGCAAATAAAACGTGTTTAATACATTTTTTTGAGAAAATGAAGATAATAATAATTCTTTTTGTAGGTTTGGGCTCTAATTAATTCGATTATCAAATTTAAGTCAGTTGAAAACGTTTCACAGAGCAACAAATTTGCAAAACGTTTCTCTTACAATGGAAAAAAATTCTTGCTCTCATTGCGCACAGATATATTTAAATATTTCGAGAATCAGACTACAGGAATGTTACATTCTTTAAATCAAATGATAAGATCTCTTTTTGATTGATAAAAAGAAAGATGTCTTTTTTTGTGTTTTTTCTGTAGAATTTTAAACAGTCTAGGTAGAGTCAAGTGATTTCCCGGTATTTCATTGAATTCTCGGTCATTTCCCGGTTTTTTCCCGGTCAATAAAATTCCCCGTCATTTCCCGGTTTCCCAGTCAAGTCGCCACCCTGATGGCGGGTGGAAACTAAAGAAATGAAATTTTTCCTCCTGAACGGGGTATTCGAGGTTTTTAATTTGATTGCTTTTTGAGAATCTTGAGTCAGAATATTAAAATTATCAATAGCTGATCTAATATCGCGGACTCAAATTAGGAAAAATATAGTGATTGATTCTAAGCTTCGGATCCATAAGTTCCTAAAATCGCTTATTGCGAATCGATAAGTCGAAATTCAAACATCCCATAATTCACTATGGCAGAAGCAACATGGCGCAGTAAAATTGGAGGAATGAACTGGTCCACTATTTATTCGGCATAAGAGGCGATTCGTTGGATCGCTCAATAATAATCTTGAGTCGTGATATTAGAATTTTCAAAGCTCAATCAAATATGGCGGACTGACATTTTTGAAGATTGACTGACTGGCTCTGAAATCAGTATCAAGGTGGTTCCCGTGTCAATTAGGTATCTTTGGGAGGATCATGAACATCTTTTTAATTCGAAATGACTGGTGCGATATGGCAGTTCTGAACAGAATGAATGAACTGATTGTCTAAGAACTCGCTATTTGAGGTTTTTTTGATCCGTCGATCAATAATCTGTGGTTGAAAAATAAAAAGTTTTGAAATCAAAGATGATGGCTATAATATGATGAATTAGGATTTGATAAATTACTCGATTGGCTCTGGAGTCGATGTTCAAGCGCTGGTTACAAATATGGAGTCGGAATTCGAGGATTTGAATTAGCGAATCCAGGCGTATCCAGAGGTAAATTTGCTTTGCTTGTCTAGGCCGGTAATACGAACATTCACGGCATATGCGCATGCGCATTCGGTACTACATTCTACGCGCACATTTCTCACGTCTATTTTGCGCTTTACTTGTTCCTCCAAACTAACCTCAAAGGTAAAATATAAGTTTACAAGAAATTTTCAAAAACATAATGGAGTAAAGGAACCACGGTCTATAGGCTGCATTAGTTCAACAGGGTCGATGCAGTTTTGCTGTTCTTCTGAGCTGCTGAGAATTCCGAGGTTCACTGCAAAGAGCAAAGATCAAATATTTCACCCAGCAAAAGCTGTAATTACCTCGTTTGGTTCATTCATACTCACAAATAATTGCAGCAAAGTTTCTGCATTAAACCTTAGACTCCAATCTTGTAAGAGATTCTAAGGAGCAAAGAAAAGTGGAAAGAGATTCTTAATTATTTTTATTAGACTTCTTCTCACAGCTTATTCTCTCTCTACAAATATCTCCTCGTGTAGAATTCCTTATGTAATCAATAAAAAATAGTGTAAGTAGGCAAATCACACCTACAAATTCGGATTCAGATATAAGAGAACAAAAAGATGTTAGCGATTAGATACAAGTTCAGGTTTAAGGATTAAAACAGATTGAATAAAAACTAAACAAGAGTAAGTGATAGATTAGGTACCAAGGCTTTATACAATAGCAGGAAAACAAGGAGTTTGCTAGAAGTAGTGTAAAGAATATTAAATGATAAGTGATTTCCAAAGGAATAGGAGAAGAATTTATACCGCCAAAATATAAAAAAGAGATGGAGCATAAGAAAAGTTATGGAGAAATGTTTCTATTAAATATGGCGTGCAGGATATTGGCAATGATGTTGACGGGAAGGTTCAGGTAAGAGGTAAAGGCAAAAAAGATGTATACCGGGGAATAAGGTTTGTAGCATAAAGATGAAATCATCTGGAGATGATTTCATGAGAAGAATGAAAATGCCTGAGAGGGGAGAAGGATCGCATGAGGAGTATATTAGATACGTCCTTGGTCTGAAAAGATGCACGATTGCACGTCATATCAAAATGTACTGGAGGTGCTAGATAGGAAGGAAATGAGAATATAAGTGAGCAATATGATGAAATAGTAGAAAGTCTATACTTTCTCCTCTTACTTCCCCTGCCATCCCTTGTCATGATTCCTTCTCTCTCATCCCTTTTCTAACCGAAAAAGTAAGATCGAGGAATTAAGCTACTGACCTTCGACATCTGGTTCTAGTCTCATCCGTAGTTTTGACATTTGATCTCTGAGCATAGATTTGCGATTTATCTCGCGTTATCTAAATCTCTAAAACTACTCTTTGGAATCTAACTTCGATCTACGAAAATGCATCTTCAACTTTGGACATTGAAGGAAGATGGTGTCTAGAGAAGTAAGAGAAAAAACAAAGAAGATAGAATAGGAAGGTAAACTAAGATGAAATTGAAGCAAATCAAGGTATGGAAGGAGGATTAGGTCAGTGGTAGGGAGATAAAGAAGACCAAGAGACGAATAATGTAGGAAGTCAGGAGTGTGATAAGAGAGGTGACAAATGACGGAAAGGAGAAGGAATGGTAGGAGAGAGAATAAGATAAAAGTAGATCAGGGGGCAACAAAAAGGTTGGAGGGGGAAATATTGAATAAAATGAACAGAGAAAAGCTATGACACAAGGAGAAAGTTAGAGGTCAAGAGGTTGAAGGAAATTGTGAAAGGGAAATTCCTAAAGTAAGGGGTCTTATCAAAGCAAGAACAAGTGGCGGATAGGGAGACCACGCATATAAGAAGGATCGCAGGGATTGGTGGGTGCAAGGGGGATTGCAGGGACAAAAAATCTGAGTTTATAATGAGGGTTGCATAACTAGAGGGCCAATTGGTGTGAGAAGGATTGCAGGTAATGAGGTAAGGGGTTGGAAGAAGCGTAACCTTCTTATGAAGACGAGAGGAAGAGGGGGAGGTGAGAGAATACATAACAGGACTTAAAGTCACAACTGATCGAACGATGCAATAAAATCCAAATATCGTGTATGCTCTATGAAATTCGGGAATGGGAAGGGGAGTAGGTACATTTGACCCCCTCCCCCTCCATAGTCGACACTCCAGGGAAGAGAGAATGAAGAAAGGGAAAAGGGAGGAGAGCAGGAAGGGGAGGAGAATGGAAGGAACAAAGGAAGGAACAAAGAAAGTAGGAGAGGAAGGGAGGAAAAAATAAAGAAGGATAGGAAGTAAGGAGAAAGAAGGGAAGAAGGAAGTAAGAATAATAGAGGGAGAAACAGAGAAAGGAAGAAAAAAATATGGAAGGGTGAAAGGGAGGAAATAAGAAGAGAAGAAAGAAAGGGAAAAGGAAGAGAAAGGAAGGAATAAAGAAAGAAAGGAAGTAAACAAGGAAGTCAAAAAAGAAGAAAGGAAGCAAGAAAAGAAGGATTGACGAAAGGGAGGAAGAGGAAGGAAGGAGAAAGAAACAAACGAAGGCAGGTAAAAAGAAAGAAAGAGAGTAAAAAGGGGAAGAAAGTTAAATAAAGTAAGGAAGAAAGTAAAAAGGAAAAGTGGAAGGAAAGAAGGTTAGAAGGACTGAAGGATGAGAGGAAAGAAGGAAGGACAAAAAAAAGAAAAAAAAGGAAGGAAAAGGAAAACGAAGAAAGCGAGGAAGAAAGGTAAAAAAGGAAGAAACAAAGAGAGAAATAAAAGGAGAAGAAAGAAGTGAGCAAGAAAGAAAGGAGGTATAAAAGAAAGGAGGAAAGGAAAAAGGGGAGGAGGACGAGTGGGAGAAATATGAGAATGAAGAAAGGAAGGACCAAAGGAGAGAAGGACGTGAGGAAAAAAATGAGAAAGGAATGGAATCTGAAATGAAGACGGAAATTAAGGAAGAAAGGTGAAGAAAGACGAAAGGAAGGAAAAAAGAAGGATGGAAGGATAAAAAGAAGCGAGCAAGAAAGCAAGACAAAATGGAAAACAGGGGGAAAAAAAGAGACAGGAAGAAAGAAGGAAAGTTTGATGGAAAGGAAGAAGGAAGGGAGGGGAAAAGGATAAAGGATGAAAGAAGGGAAGGAAGAAAAAAAGGATGAAAAGAAGCAAGATTGAAAGAGATCAAGCAAGGAAGAAAGAAAAAAGGAAAAAACAAAGAAAGAAAGAGAGAAAGTAGGAAAGAGCGAGGGAGCAAGGAAGGAAGGCAGAGAGGAAGGAAGAAGATATAGAGAAGGAAGATAAGAAGATATAAAGGAAGGGAGAGAAAAAGAGAGAAAAGAAGAAATAAAGGAGAGAAGGAAAAAGGAAAGAATAATGAGAGGAAGGGAGGGAAAAGGATAGGAAGACAGGAAGAGGCAGAGAGGAGAAAGAAAAAAGGAAGTAAGGTAGGGAGGGTAGAAGGATGGCAGGGTAACAGAATGGAAGCATTAAAGGGAGTAAGAGAGGAAAAAATTAAAGGAAGAAAGAGGAGAAAGGAGGAAGAAAGAAAAAATCAATGATGGAAGGGAGAATGGAAGATAACAAGAAAGATTGAAACATGAGGAAGCAAGAAAAAATGGAAAAAAGGGAGAAAGAAAGAAAGATAGAAACAGGAAAGAAGGAAGAAAGGGGGGTCAGAAGGATTAAAGGATGGGAAGGAGGAAGCCATGGAGGAAGTGCGTGAGTGAGAGAGATAGCAACAAGAGGAAAGGAAAATAAGATGGAAGGAAGAAAGGAAGAAAGGAAGAAGGAGAGGAAGAAGAAAGAAAGAAAGAATGAAAGAAAGGAAAATAGTAAGGAAGGAATGAAGTGAGAAAGAAAGGAAGGAAAAAAGCAATAGGAAAAGGAAGGGAGGAGAAAGGAAGGAAGGGAGGGAGGGGAGAAGGATGAAAGGATGAGAAGAAGAAAGTATGGAAGGGAGGATAAGAGGGAAAAAGAAAGGACGGGAAGAAGGAAGAGAGAAAGGAATAATGAAGTAAGTAAGGAAGAAAGGAAGAAAGAAATCAAGAAAAAAGAGAGAAGGAAGAAGGCAGAAGAGAGGATGAATGAGGAAAAATGTAGGAAGGAAGAAGGAAAGGAAGACTGAATCCTGTTTGTGAGGCGGAGCAAGTCTCGCAGAAAAAAGCGGAAGTGGGTGGTTTTTATATCGTGAGAAAAAGTAACTATCCCGCTTTCTGTAGAGAAACAGTCCTTGAAAGAATCCAGAGGAAGCTTACGCTTCAAAAATTTTCTACTTCAATTAGGTTTCTGCTACATAATCGACGGAGAATCCGATAGAAAGATAATATTAGACTTGCATATAAATTGAAGTTCAAGTTGTCAGAAGGATAATTTAATTGGGCGGAGAGGTGGTTGAATGACTAGCTATTTCAGACGTTTTAAATATCAATAGAACATAATTGAGAATGCTAACATTACTCACCATCAAATAATATTTTGATCATCTCACTCCAGATTTCAAACATGATATAACGCAAACAGCCAGGAGATGGATGTGGTAACTCGAGGAGCCTGCTGCATCCCCAAAAAGCATAACCCATCCTTCATCCGTGCTAAATGTGAATAACCTACTTGAGTAATGTTTAATGAATCGTTAACTTGAATATGACAGCCTCAATGATAGTAGAATCCATCATAGGTGATTTGGAGGATAAATATTTGAATTAATACTACCCATTTTACCAACATTTATGAAACTTTGGGTGAAGCAACAATTAATATATACGAAGTGTCTCATCGTCCCGAATTTCGGGACGACTAGCAATTTCGCACGTTTGGCTAGTCGTCCCGAATTTCGGGACGAAATGCCTATTTTCGCCATTTGGCTAGTCATCCCGAAAATAATGTATTTAATATTAATTTTACTACTTTCTGTTAGACAAAAATTAGGAAAACTACTGCTAGTCTTTGTTATACTCAGTATTTTTATGTTTGCTCCATTGTTTGCTCAACTACTGTCATTTTTCGAGGATA